>PVIA01007983.1:0-76852 GCA_004024845.1 Tonatia bakeri
TTTGGTTGTTCCTTTCTTCCTTCTGGTCCACTCCATTGATTTGAGTCCCAGTTTTCTTCCCCTCACTATTATTTCCCTGTGCGTTTTCCTTCATTTCTCTTATTGTAGCCTGCATTTGTTCATCTAATTTATGTCCAAAGTCAACCAATTCTGTGAGCTTCCTGATCAACAGTGCTTTGAACTGTGCATCTGATAGTTCGGCTATCTCTTGGTCACTTAAAAAAAGTGGTTCTGGGGTTTTCAAATCTGTTTGAGCCATCTTTTTTATTTTCCTTTGGTTTGGTTGTGGCTGTTTCGTAAGGGCGGCAGAGCCTTAGGTGTTCACCAGGGTGGGGCATCCCCGTCGCTCGTTTGTGACGTTGTCTGTTGGGGCGGGGTCTGAGAGGGAACAATGGTGCCTGCTCCGCTCTCTCTAGGACTTCTGTCCCCTCCACTGCCTCCCACAAGCAAATTGGGCCCTTCCGGTGCTGGATCCCAGGCGCGTGGGCTTGTGCACTTTCTCGGACTCTGTGGGCTTCCCTGAGAAGTCTCCTGTGAGGCTGAGAGAGTCTCCCGGCCTCAGTTCCCAGACGAGGCTCTTAAGCTTTGAAATGGCGCCGGCACTGCCCGTTTTCGCTTAGTTTGTGCAAATGTGTGGCTGCGGACAGCTAGCTGCCTTGCGTCCCTCACTGGGTCTGCTAATCCCCTCCTGTGCCCAGGGTCCGACACTGGTCTGTCTGCTGCTGCCTGTGTCCTGTGCGTCCATGCCTGCCAACCAGCGTTTCTTCCGCGGGGACCCCTCGACCCCTCTCCGCAGGCCTCCGACTCCGCCGCTCCTTAAGAGTCTGGATGTACTGGAGCCCGACTTCTGTTCAGTTAATTTCTCTCTGTTCTGGTTGTTTATTGTTTCTCAATTTTTGTTGTCTTTAGTTTTGGTTGCGCGAGGAAGCACAATGCGACTGCCTATGCCTCCATCTTGGCCGGAACTCCCGTTTGTTAGGTTTATTCCTAGGTACTTTATATTTCTTGTTGCTATAGCAAATGGGATTTTTTTCCTCATTTCTGTTTCTGATATGTCATTGTTGGTGTACGAGAATGCCTTTGATTTTTGAATAATGACTTTGTGTACCACTGCTTTGCCAAATTCACTTATTAGGTCAAGCAGTTTTTTGGCAGAGTCTATAGGATTTTCTATGTACAATATCATGTCATCTGCAAACAATGACAATTTTGCTTCTTCCTTTCCCATTTGGATGACTTTTATTTCTTTTTCTTGTCTAATTGCTGTGGCTAGGATTTCCAATACTATGTTGAATGGAAGTGGGAAAAGCAGATATCCTTCTCTTGTGCCTGATCTTAGTGGGAACACTTTTAGCTTTTGCACTTTGAGTATGATGTTGTCTGTAGGTCTCTCATATGTCCTTTATTATGTTGAGGAATGCTCCCTCTATTCTCACATTGCTGAGTGTTTTTATCATGAATGCCTGCTGTACCTTATCAAGTGATTTTCCCCCATCTATTGATATTATCATTTTATTTTTTGTCTTTCCTGTTTTTATTTATGTGATGAATTATGCTTGTTGATTTGCAAATATTGTACCATCCTTGCATCTCATGAATGAAACCCGATTAATCATGGTATATGACCTTTTCAAGGTATTGCTGGATCTGGTTTGCCAATATTTTGTTGAGGATTTTTGCCCCTATGTTCTTCAGCAATATTGGCCTGTAGTTTTCTTTCTTTGTTGTGTCTTTACCTGGTTTGGGAATTGGGATAATACAGGCCTCATAAAAAGAGTTTGGGGGGTCATCCCTCTACTTCTTTTTTTTTTGGAATAGTTTGAGAAGAATAAGAGTTAGCTCTTCCCTAAATGTTTGGTATAACTTGCCTGTGAATCCAACCAGTACAGGGTCCTTGTGTGATAGGAGTATTTTTTAATAACTACTTCAATGTATTTATTTTTAAAATATATTTTATTTATTATGCTATTACAATTGTCCCATTTTTACCCCACCCCTTTATTCCCCTCTGTCCTGGACACCCCCTTCCACTCACAACCCCCATACCTTAGTTCACGTCCATGGGTTGTAATTACAAGTTCTTTCGCTTCCACAATTCCTATACAATTCTTAACCTCCCCCTGTCTACTTTGTACCTACCATTTATGGTACTTATTCCCTGTAACTTTTCCCCCATTCCCATGCCCTCTTCAACGATAACTCTTCATGTGATCTCCGTTGTAATTCTACTTGTTTGTTTAGGGTTTTTTTTTATGTTCAGTTGTTGATAGTTGTGAGTTTGTTGTCATTTTACTGTTCATAGTATTGATCATTTTCATAGATAATACATTTAACATTTCATATAATAAGAGCTTGGTGATAATGAATTCTAACTTGATCTTATCTGGGAAACACTTTATCTGCCCTTCCATTCTGAATGGTAGCTTTCTGGATAGAGTAATCTTGGATGTAGGCCCTTGTCTTTCATGACTTTTTAAAAAAAATTATTTTAATTGTTGTTGCAGTACAATTTTTTATCTTTTACTCCCATCCCAGCCCACCCACCAGCCCTCCCCACCTCCCTCCCATTTCCACCCACCCCTAGTTTTTTATCTTGTGTCCTTCATACTTGTTCCTGTAAACCCTTCCCCTTTTCCCCTGAAATTCCCTCTCCTCTCCCCTCTGAACACTGTCAGCCTGTTCTCTAGTTCAGTGTCTTTGGTTACATTTTGCTTGTTTCGTTGTTTTGTTGTTTAGGTTCCTGTTAAAGTTGAGATCATATGGTATTTGTCTTTCACTGACTGGCTTATTTTGCTTACCATAATGCTTTCCAGTTCCATCCATGCTGTTGCAGAGGGTAGGAGCTCCTTCTTTCTTTCTGCTGCATAGAATTTCATTGTGTAAATGTACCATAGTTTTTTGATCCATTCACTTACTGATGGGCATCTAGGTTACTTCCAGTACTTGCCTATTGTAAATTGTGCTGCTACGAAGATTGGGGTGCATAGGTTCTTTTGGATTGATGTTTCAGGGTTCTTAGGATATAATTCTAGCAGTGGAATTGCTGGGTCAAAAGGCAGATCCATGTTTAGTTTTTTGAGAAAATTCCATACTGTTTTCCATAGTGGTTGTACCAGTCTGCAATCCCACCAAAAGTGCACTAGGGTCCCTTTTTCTCCACAACCTCTCCAACAAATGTTTGCTGCATTGTTTATGATGGCCATTCTGGCTGGTGTGAAGTGGTATCTCATTGTGGTTTTAATTTGCATCTCTCTGATAGCTATTGATATTGAGCATCTTTTCATGTGTCTATGGATCCTCTGTAGGTCCTCCTTGGAGAAGTGTCTGTTCAAGTTCTTTGCCCAATTTTTTAATTGGGTTGCTTGTCTTCTTAGATTGGAGTCATGTACGTTTTTTATATATTTTGGAGATCAAACACTTTTCTGAAGTATCATTGGCAAATATGTTTTCCCATACAGTTGGTTCTCTTTTTATTTTAATACTGTTTTCTTTAGCTGTGCAGAAGCTTTTTATTTTGGTGAGATCCCATTTGTTTATTCTTTCCTTTATGTCCCTTGCTCTAGGGGACGTATCAGTAAAAATGTTGCTCTGGAAATATCTGAGATTTTCCTACCTATGTTCTCCTCTAGGATGTTAATAAAAATGACATGGCTTATATTTAAGTCTTTTATCCACCTTCAATTTATCTTTGTGTATGGTGTAAGTTGGTGCTCAAGTTTCATTTGTTTGCATGTAGCTGTCCAGTTCTCCCAACACCAATTGTTGAAGAGACTGTTTTTACTCCATTTTATGTTGCTGCCCCCTTTGTCTAATATTAATTGACCATAGAGGCTTGGGTTTATTTCTGGGCTCTCTGTTCTGTTCCATTGGTCCATGTGCCTGTTTTTCTGCCAGTACAGGATGTTTTGATTACAGTGGCCTTGTAATACAGTTTGGTATCAGGTATTGTGATCCCTCCTACTTTACTTTTCTTTCTCAAAATTGTAGCAGCTATTCAGGGTCATTTATGGTTCCATATAAATTTTTGAAGTGTTTGTTCTAAGTCTGTGAAATATGCCATTGGTACTTTAATAAGTATTGCATTGAATCTGTAAATTGCTTTGGGTAGTGTGGACATTTTGATTATGTTAATTCTTCCAATCCATAAACACGATATATGTTTCCATTTGTTTGTGTCTTCCTTAATTTATTTCTTCAGTGTTGTGTACTTTTCTACATACAGGCCTTTTACCTCCTTGGTTAGATTTATTCCTAGGTATTTTATATATTTTTTGCTATATTGATGGGATTTTTTTCTTGATTCCTGCTTCTGCTGTTTCATTGTTGGTATACAAAAATGCCTTTGATTGCTAGATATTGACTTTGTATCCTGCTGTTTTGCCAAATTTATTTATTAGGTCAAGCAGTTTTTTGGTCGAGAATATAGGTCTTTTACCTCCTGTTAGGTTTCTTCCTTTGTACTTTATTTTTCTTGTTGCTGTAGCTAATGAAATCCCCCCCACACACGATTTCTGTTTATGGTATTTCATTGATGGTATACAAAAAATCCTTCTATTTTTGAATATTGACTTTGTATATGACTGCTTTGCCAAGTTCACTTATTAGGTCGAGTAGTTCTTTTGGTGGAATCTATAGGATTTTCTACGTACACTGTCATGTCATCTGCAAACAGTGACAGTTTTGTTCCTCCTTTACAATTTGGATGCCTTTTATTTCCTTTTCTTGTCTGATTGCTGTGGCTGAAACTTCCAGTACTATGTTGAGTAGAAGTGGTGAAAGTGGACAGCCTTGTTTTGTTCCTGATCTTAGTGGGAAAGATTTTAATTTTTGCCCATTGAGTATGATGCTGGCTGTAGGTCTCCCATATATGGCCTTTATTATGTTGAGGAATGCTCCCTCTATTCCCACTTTGCTGAGTGTTTTTATCATAAATGGATGCCAAACCTTATCAAATGCTTTTTCTGCATCTATTGATATGATCATGTGATTTTTGTCTTTGCGTTTGTTTATGTGATGTATTACATTTACTGATTTGTGAATATTGAACCATCCTTGCATCCCTGGAATAAATCCCACTTGGTCATGGTGTATGATCTTTTTAATGTATTGTTGGATTCGGTTTGCCAGTATTTTGTTGAGGATTTTAGTGTCTATGTTCATCAGAGATATTGGCCTGAAGTTTTTTTTCTTCATTGTGTCTTTATCTGGTTTTGGAACTAGGATGATGTTGGCCTCAAAAAAGAGTTTGTGAGTCTTCCATCATTTTGGATTTTTTGGAATAGTCTGTGCAGGATAGGGATTAGCTCTTCCTTAAATGCTTTGTAGAATTCTCCTGTGAAACCATCTGGTCCAGGGAACTTTGTGTGTCGGGAGTCTTTTGATTACTGCTTCAATTTCTTTTGCTGTTATTGGTCTGTTCAGGCTTTCTGCTTCTTCTTCATTTAGTTTTGGAAGATTATATTTTTCTAGAAATTTTTCTATTTCACCTAGGTTTTCAAATTTCTTGGCATACAGTTCTTCATAGTAACTTCTTACAATCATTTATATTTCTGTGGTGTCAGTTGTAATCTCTCCTTTTTCATTTCTGATTGTGTTTATCTGGATTCTTTCTCTTTTTTCTTGATGAGTCTGCTTAAAGGCTTGTCGATTTTGTTTATCTTTTCAAAGAACCAGCTCCTGGATTGATTGATACTTAGAATTGTGCTTTTAGTCTCTATGTCATTTAATTCTGCTCTGATCTTGATTATTTTCTTCCTTCTATGTGCTCTGGGCTGTCTTTGTTGCTGTTCCTCGAGTTCTTGTTAATGTAGGGTTAGGTTGTTTGTTTGAAATGTTTCTATCTTTTTTCTGTAGGCCTATATTGCTATGAACTTCCCTCTCAGGGCTGCCTTGGCTGTGTCCCTTAAGTTTGGATTTGTTGTGAGTTCATTTTCATTTGTTCCCAGAAATATTTTTATTTCTTTCCTTATTTCATTCTTGACCCATTCATGATTTAATAGCATGCTCTTCAATCTCCATGATTTTTAGTGTTTTGGGTTTCTTTTCTTGGGGTTGGTTTCTAGTTTCAATCCCTTGTGGTCAGAGAAAATGCTTGGTATAATTTCAATTTTCTTGAATTTGTTGAGGCTTGCTTTGTGTCCTATCATGTGATGTGTCTTTGAAAATGTTCCATGTGCGTTTGAAAAGAGTGTGTATTTTGCTTCTTTGGGATGAAGGGCTCTCTATATATATCAGTTAAGTCCATTTCCTCTAGGGCATTGTTCAATGCCACAATATCTTTGTTGATATTTTGTTTGGAAGATCTGTCCATTTTTGACAGTGGGGTGTTAAAATCCCCTACTGTAATTGTATTGCTGTCAATATCTTTCTTAAAGTCCTCTAGGATTTTCTTTATGTATTTGGGTGCTCCCATGTTGGGTGCATATAAATTTACAATGTTTATGTCTTCTTGGTGGATTCTTTCCTTGAGTATTATGAAGTGACCTTCTTGGTCTCTTTTCATGGCCCTTTTTTTGGAAGTCTATTTTGTCTGATATGAGTATTGTTACCCTGGCTTTTTTTCCCCTGTCCATTTGCTTGGAAAATTTGTTTCCATCCCTTCACTTTTAGTCTGTGTAGATCTTTTTTCCTGAGGTGGGTCTCTTGTGAACAACATATGTGTGGGTCATGATTTCTTATCCATTCAACTATTCTATGTCTTTTGATTAGAGCATTTAATCCACTTTCACTTAAGGTTGTTACTGATAGGTGCTTATTCATTGCCAGTTTTGTGCCCCCCCCCTCTCTCTCTCTCCCTTCCTTCCTTTTCTTAAAGCAGGCCCTTTAGCATCTCTTGCAGAGCTGGTTTGTTGGATATGTATTCTTTTAGATTTCTTTTGTCTGGGAAGCTTCTTATTTCTTTCATGACTTTGAATACTTCTTTCTAGCTTCTTCTTGCCTGTAAGGTTTCTTTTGAGAAATTAGCTGACAGTCTGATGGGAACTCCTTTGTAAGTAATAGTCTCCTTTCCTCTTGTTGCTTTTAAGATTCTCTCCTTTTGGGGGAGAAGAGGAGGGGTTTATAGGATTAAAGTTAAAGGACACATGGATAAAAGAGAGGGGGAGTGTGGTAATGGGAGGGAGGTAGGGAGGGGGGTGGGAGGGCTTGATTGGGTGGGAGGTGGGGGTGGTGGGAGGACTTGAATGGGAGTAAGGGGGTGAAAACTGTACTTGAACATTCATTTAAATAAAAAAAAAGATTCCCTCCTTATCTTTCATCTTGGGTAAAGAATTTACAATGTTCCTTGCTGTGTGCTTCCTTGGACCCTAATTCTTTGTGACTCTCTGAGCTTCCTGGACCTCCTGGAAGTCTATTTCCTTTGCCAGATTGGGGAAGTTCTCCTTCATTAGTTTTTCAAATAAGTTTTTCATTCCTTATTCTTATTCTTCTGGCACCGTTATCATTTGGATGTTGGAATGCTTAAAGTTGTTGCAGACGTTCCTCGGGTTCTCATTTTTTTAAAAAAATTCTTGTTTCTTCATTCTGTTCTGGTTGAATGTTTATTTCTTCCTTATGGTCCACACTGTTGATTTGCGTCCTGGTTTTCTTCCTGTCACTGTTGGTTCACTGTACATTTTCCTTTATTTCACTTTTCATAGCATTCACTCTTTCCCCTATTTTGTGACCATACTCAATCATTTCTGTGAGCATCCTTATTACCCGTGCTTTGAACTGTGCATCTGGTAGTTTGGCTATGTCTTCATTGCTTAGTTCCTTTTTTTCTGGAGCTTTGATCTGTTCTTTCATTTGGGTCATTTTTTTTTTCTTTTTGTTTTGACACATCTGTTATGTAGCAAGGAGCAGAGCCTTTGTTGCTTGTCAGGGCTGTGAAACCCAGGTCACTCTTTTGTGGTGCTGTCTGTGGGAGATGGGTCTTAGAGGGAACAATGCCATTTGCTCAGCTCTTGGCTGGCTTTCAGTCACTTCCTCTGCTACCCACAACCATATTGGACCCTTCTAGTGCTGATTCCAGGGTGAGTGGTTTTGTGTATGTTTTAAGACCCTGTGAATGTCTCCAATGAATTCTCCTGTGAGGCTGGGAGTTTCTCTCATTGCCACAACACCCACAGGTTTTCAGTCAGAGGTTTTGAGGATTTAGTTCATTGTACTGGTACCTTGGGTTGTGTGGTGTATCTCATTCCACTGTTGTTCACCTTGGTTTATCTGCTCACAAATGTGGGCCCACCCATTCCTCCAGCTGCTGCCTCACCCATCCTGTTCCTGCAGCGGCTGCTTGCCACAAGCCCTCTCTGCCCGGCTGCCTATGTCTACCCCTCCTACTGCTCTGGATGAATGTTTCTTCTTTAATTCCTTGGTTGTGGGACTTCCATACAGTTCTTTTTTTTTCTGTCTGTTTTGGTTGTTTTTTTTGTTTTTAAATGTGTTGTTTCCTTCTTTTGGTTGTGTGAGGAGGCACAGTATATCTATGTATGCCTCCATCTTGGCCAGAAATCTGATTACTCCTTTAATTTAAATGATTGTTATTGAATTATTCAAATTTTCTGCTTCTTCTTGATTCAGCTTCAGAAGACTATGTGTTTCTTGAAATTTACCCATTTCACCAATGTTGTCAATTTTCTTGGTATATAGTTGTTTGAGTGATTTCTTACATCCTTTGTATTTCTGTGGTATTGGTTGCAATTTCTCCTGTTTCATTTCTGATTTTATTTATTTGAGTCCCCTCTCTTTTTTTCTTGATGTGTCTGGTTAATGGCCTGTAGATTTTGTTTATGTTTTCAAAGAATATAAACATAATACACCAGCTGCTGGATTTATTGATCCTTCTAATTTTTCTTTTTGTCTCTATGTCATTTAATTCTGCTCTGATCTTGATTATTTCCTTCCTTCTGTTTGCTCTGGGCTTTGCTTATCATTGTTCCTCCAGTTCTTGCAGATGTAGGGTTAGGTTGATTATTTTAAATGTTTCTATCTTTTTAGGTAGCCTGTATTGGTATAAACTTTCCTCTCAGGACTGCCTTCATTGTGTCCCATAGATTTTTGGGCTGCTGTGTGTGCATTTTAATTTGTTTCCAGAGACTTTTTTATTTCTTCCATGAGCTCATTGTTAACTTATTCATTGTTTAATAGCATCTTATTTATTCTCCATGAATTTGAATGCTTTTGAGTTTTTTCTTTGAGGATGGTTTCTAGTTTCAAGCCATTGTGATATGAGAAGATGCTTGATATGATTTCAACTTTTTGAGTTCATTTAGGCTTGTTCTGTGGCCTATTAGGTCTATCTTTTAAAATGTTCCATGTGCATTTGAAAATAATGCGCATTTTGCTTCTTTGAGGTAAAAGATTCTGTATATATCAATTAAGTCCATTTGATGTTGGGTGTTATGCAATGCCTCAGTAGTCTTCTTGATTCTTAACTTGGAAGATCTATCCATTGTTGACAATGGGTTGTTAAAATCCCCCATGATGAGTGTGTTGCTGTCAATATCTTTCTCAAAGTCCTCCAAGGTTTCCCCTATATATTTTGTTACTCCTATGTTGGGTGCCTATATGTTTATAAGGATTATATCTTATTGATAGTTTGTTCCCTTTAGTATTATATAGTGTCCTCCTTTGTCTCTTTTTATGGTGTTTGTTTTGAAGTCTGTTTTTGTCTGATATAAGTATTGCTACCCTAGCTTTTTTTTGTTTCAGGTCTGTTTGCTTGGAATATTTTTTCTGACACTTCACTTTTAGCCTGTGTAGATATTTTGCTCTGAGGTGGGTCTCTTGTAGACAGCATATATGCAGGTCATGTTTTCTTATCCATTCAGCAACCCTATGTCTTTTGATTGGGTTATTTAATTCATTTGCATTTAAAGTTATTATTGACAGGTACTTATTCATTGGCATTTTTCCCTTTGTACCTATGTTTTCCCCTCTCTTTTTCTTCACTTTTCTTAAAGCAGTCCCTTTAGCATGTCTTGCCATGCTGATTTGGTAGAGATATGTTCTTTTAGCCTTTTTGTTTGTTTGCTTTGGTTTGGTTTGGTTTTGGTCTGGGAAGCTCCTTATTTTGCCTTTTTTTCAAATGAGTATCTGGTTGTGTAGAGCAGTCTTGGTTGCAGGCCTTTGCTTTTCATTACTTAGAATATTTCTTGCAATTCCTTTCTGGCTTGTAGTCATACCTCCCACCTCTTAACATACTCTTTTATCCTTCCTTGCTTCTCTCCTTCCAGTAGTACTTAACTCATTTATTTAGTTATTATAGAGAATATCAAGGACTTTCAATAGGAATGACCTAACTCTTTTGACAGGTGGCAAAACCATGCTGTTCTCTTTCAAATGCTCCTACAAGAAAAATATGTGTACAAATATGTCAATCAGTATTACTGAATCTACAAGGCTGATGCATACAATTGTGCAAATTGTTCATTACACAATGGTGTCTGGCTGAGAAGGTGAATCGGGGCAATCTGCCCATTTATAGGCTTAAATTTAAGGGGTGCTTATTTCTAATTTATGGAAAGTCACCATAAGGACCAGTGCCAGCACTGTGAATGTGTAATTAAGATACTGTGTGGTCTTGAGATTGGTCTTGGGGTGCTAAAATCATAGATACTTGCAAAAGAAAAAGGAAAAAAAAACCTTCTTGTTGGTTCCAGGGATGATGGGTAAGAACAGCTCTTAGATCTCAGCTAGAAAATGGCCTTTCTCACTCATGTCTTATACTTCTCCTTACTTCTTCCCCAAATGGTAACCACCCCCTACCCATCACTACTGCAACTAACTAGCTTCTGATTGAAGATTCTAGAGTAAATGAAGGGAGATGGAGGCTACCACTCTTCTCCCAAGACAGAATATAGTCTTCTGCTCATTCATGATTCAGAAGTTCTTCATCCTATCCAACCAATTTCTTATAAAAGGTTTGTACACAAAGTTGTGATTACCCTGGCATTCAGGCAAGAGACTTTACTTCGCTGGAACTGGCCTAGTGGTGGACATTCACTGAATCTCAGACTCTTGGGGGAAAGAAAGGGATTAGGGATCTTTTAACTCTGTTTCCTAATTGGCCAAACCTTCATTTTCCTTGGTATTCTGTCTACTGAGAATTATAGGAGGAGGGTTGCACATTCAGCAGATGAGTGGGTTCAACTAAAATTTTTTCATCACTGTGTGTGTATATCATCACTTTATAATAAACTCTTTCTCTATCCCTCTCCTATTCTCTTCGTATTTGTCTCTCTCTCCTCCCCTTCTGAGTGGGCTTCTCATCATCCCTATAATTTGCCATTATTCTGGCATGTCAGTAGATAAGCACAAGAATCCTCAACTTTCTGTGCTCCTCAAACACTTAACTCAGTCTTATAGCTGCTCTGAAAATCACGTCCACAATGCATATGTATCATCATTTTACAAATACTTATTAAACACCTGCTATGGTCCAAGCACTGTGATATGGGAGAGAATAATTATAGATAAAACTTATATAGCACTGACTATGTACCAGATATTCTTCTGACTGCCTCATATGGAATTGTCTCATTTCTTTTGTTTTTACAATATTATGAGATGGTTTTCATCCTCATTCCACTTTGCAGATGAGGAAACTGAAAAATAGAAAGGTTAAGTAACTTTCTCAAGGTCATAAGTCTGTAAATAATGGAACCATGAAGTCAGAATTCAAACCCAAAATATCTAGTGCAATGTACACCCTTAACCACTGTTATATCTTGTTCTCATGAAGTTTATATTTTTTTGTGAAGGCACAAAAACATGTAAATAAATCAAAATGCAAATTTTATGGTAGCGTTTAGGTCTATATATAATACGTCAAGGTAAGGTGGAAAAGAGTGACAAGATGTGTGTGTTATTTCTAATAGGATGATGGGGAGGACCTGAAGGAAGTGAGAGAGCTTGTTAGGGGTTGTAGGTAGAGTGAACACAAAGCATAAAGGACCTAAGACAGGAATTAGCAAGAAAGATTCTAGCATTATTAGAAGGCCTGTGTGTGAGAGAGAAATGATCAACAGAAAATGTGTCATAGTAAACAGAATACAATGAATAAGAATTGACCATATCATGTAGAACCTTTCCAGCTATGTTAAATATTTGACATTTTATTTTAAATATAATGGGGCCAGTGATTTTAAATGGTGGAGAAATATTATCTGATTTGTGTTTCATTAAAGATCACTCTGGTTTCTGTGAGAACAGACAGTAGTAGGATAATAATGGAAATAGTGATAGTTTGACCAAGGATAGTGAAGGTGGTGTGAAGTGGATAGATTAAGGATATGTTTTGAAGGGTAAAGTTGACAGGTCTTCCTAATAGATTGAATATGGTGAAGATTGGATTAGTTGGCTAACTCCCACAAGTCATTAATATCTTCATAACTGCATATTTTCCCCTCCTTTTCCATTTCCTTCTTCTCTCCTCTCCCTTCCCATCCCCTCCTCTTCTCTTTCTCTCACTGAAGGAAATAACTTTTTAATCTGGGGTAATGTATGGTCCTTCATACCATAATGGAAATTTTTCAAATTGTTATTAAATAAATTAATACATGCATTCTTTAATTTATTAATAGTATATGCAGGTTCTAATTCTAGGTGTTCAGTGTTCAATGAAGAAAATATCTATGGTTTCTGAACTCATATACCTTGGTCAGACTCAGGGATAGGCACTTTAAACATTATGTTTAATCATTATGACTTCATCCCCCATGATGCACCCATTTTAAGAAAAGTTAACAGTTACTGGAGGCTTTGTATGTTCAGTATTTTACATTTACTACCTCTATATTCCATATAACAGCTTTTCAAGGTTGGTATTATGGCTTTGATTTTATTTGTTTATTTTTTTAAGATTTATTAATTTATTTTTAGAGAGGGAGAAAAACATCAGTATGGTTGCCTCTCACATGCCCCGCACTGGGGGGACCTGGCCCACAACCCAGGCATGCGCTCTTACTGGAAATTGAACCTGTGACCCTTCAGTTCTCAGGGCAGCACTCAAGTCACTGAGTCACACCAGCCAGGGCTGTTTTTATTTTTTTTAAATTTCTTAAATTATACTTAATGGGGTGCCAAAGGTTAATGAGATTATACAGATTTCAACTGTACATTTCTATGATACATCATCTGGATATTGCATTGTGTACCCACAACATAAAGTCAAATCATCTTCCATCACCATATATTTGACCCCTTTACCTTTTACTATTCCTCACCCTTTTCCCTCTGGCAACCCCCATACTGTTGTTGTCTGTGTCCATGAGTTTTTGCTTGGTTGTAAATGGCAACAATTCAGAGATCTAGCCATAACACTACCTACATCTCAAACTGGTTTCTCCTTGTCAGCCATTCTAGCTTCCTAGAATGCCAGAACCATTGGTTGAGAGGGAATCTTGCAGGTCATTTAGGATCTGAAGAATTGTAACACATTTTTGAGCCACAGGCCCCTCTGGTCCTGTTTTAGAATAATACTATTTTTAACTGAATAAAAAAACACATAAGGCTACAAAGGGGATCAGTTATACTGAAATACAAAAAAAAGTAATGTAACATACTAATATATGAGTTTCTTTGTTAAGAAAATAAAAAAATGAGGTTGGTTGTTAGGTCAAATAACTTGTATAATTTCAAACTAAGGATAAGCATACATGATATTTCAAGATGTCTGCAACAAACACCATGTTATTTAAAATGATCTGTGATTTATATGGGAAACAAAGTTTTAGTGTTGTTAATATTTAATATTATTTTAATTTGTTGTCTACATTCATAATTGAAGGAAATGATAAATCACAGTCAGAGATTAGTACAAATAAAGATGTAGCATTTTTTCACCAAAATTTATGGATTCCATGAATTCTACCCAAGGACACAAAGTCAAGATCCTTGCACTTGACGTGTGAGTTATATCTATGCTCTTCTTAGTATATGTGCTTAAAAAACTCAAGCAATTTTTGCTTGAATTACACCAATTATGGGAAAATTATTACACAATGAATAGTGAGTCTTCCATTATTCTGTTGTCAAAGAGCTCAGCAAAGTTGTTTTTCAAGGAAACTGTAATCTGTTTTCCCACAGATTCCTACCATCAGTCCTCCTCCCTCTAGGAATTAAAACTAAATCTTCTTTCTCTTACAAACAACAAATTTTTAGCTGTGGAAATATAATGCTTCTGGCCTTGGCTGGTATGGCTAAGTTGGTTGAATATTGTCCTGCAAACCAAAAGTTTGTGGATTTGATTCCCAGTCAGAGGACCTACCTAGGTTGGGGGATTTGTCCCTGATCAGGGTATGTTCAGGAGGCACCAATTGATGTCTCTTCCCCTCCTCTATCCCCCCTTCCTTTCTCTCTAACATCAATAAAACATATCCTTGAGTGAGGATTTCTTTTAAAATATAATGTTTCTGCTCTTCCACTTGTCTATTTTCTTTTTGTTTTCTCAATAGCCACAGTTCTTTCATCTTGTTTTTCCAGATTGTGGATTTGAGAACTTTTCCCCGTTTGGATCATCTTTGAATGTGTTTCTAATTGGCAATATCCCTCCAGAATAAATCAGAGAATCCAGGATAGTACAAGGAAATTGTACCGAGAAATTATCACTCTCTCCATATTATTGACACTATTTATTCATGCAACTAAAGATCGTGTTATTTTGGAAAAGGGAGAGACTTTTCACCATCACAGGCGCGCGCGCGTGCACACACACACACACACACACACACACACAACCTCACAAGTAATTGACCACTTTCATTCAAGCAGCAAGCTCAAGTTGCCTGTGACCTGGATTTACATACTGTTGATCATTACTCCTAACTCCAGTGACCTATCCCCATGTATTCCTATGGAGAAATGGCTGGAAATATATTAAGGGCTGCATATAACAGTGATTCCATCATGGATACAGCTTCTTTTGGAAAAACATTGAGTGTGTTGCCTTTGTGACAGTGTAATTGAACTTCTCCAATATTGCCAAATCGGATTTTGTTTATATGGTTAAGTGATTTTGGAACAAAGATCAAGAACCTTGTGTAATTTTCAGTGATATGTTGCTATTTGGTTCCAGTTTTCTAACTCTTATATGTCTGACTGCTACTTGCTTAACCTAACAAACCTGTTACTATGAATTGCAGATATTCTGCTGTCAAAATATCTCCAGAAAAGTGACAATAACTTCTCCACTACCTCTAACAGGGTTCACTCCCTTAAATTTTGTAATAATAATCATTAATATCTATTGAACTCATTTCATATGCTGAGCATGATGTTAGACATTATATTTACATCATCTCATTTAATTCTCACAATTTACGTGTTATGTACTATTAGCCATTTCATTGTGTAGATGAAGGAACTGAGGCACATAGAGGTTAAATAACTTGATCAAGATTACAGAGTTAGCCCTGGCTGGTGCGGGTCAGTGGGTTGAGTGCCAGACTCCCAACCAAAGGCTAATTGGTTCGATTGCCAGTCAGGACACAAGCCTGGGTTGTGGACAAGGTCCCCAGCAGGCACACAAAAGAGGCAACTACACATTGATGCTCCTTTTCCTCTCTTTCTTCCTTCTTTTCACTCTCTCTAAAAATAAATAAAATATTTTTAAAAAGATCACATAACTAATGAGTGGTTGAACTAGAATTTAGTATAGGTAATTTTTCTGCAGAAAATTTATTCTTATCATTACCTACCTCCATGTCTCCTTCACTTATATTCACACACTAACTTTAATTTAATATCTATAACAATCATAGTCATGTGCCATAATTAATAAAATACAGATTCTCATGTTGGTCCCCCAAAAGTCTGATATAACATATCTGGAACAAGGCACAGTAATATGTATTCTTAACAAGCTTCCAGGCAATTCTGCTGCACTGGTGAGAGGCTATGCTTTGAAAAACATTGTATTGGCTCAAAAATTTCAAGAAAATTTAAATCATACCAAGCATTTTCTCAGAACAAAATGCCTTGAAACTATAGACCAATGTCAAGGAAAAAAACTCAAAAACAGTCAAATTCATGGAGACTAAATAACACGGTATTAAACAATAAATCTGTTAACAATGAGGTCAAGGAAGAAATAAAAAGGTTTCTGGAAACAAATGAAAATATACACACAACAACCCAAAACCTATGGGACACAGTGAAGGCAGTCCAGAGAGGAAAATTCATGCAATACAGGCATATCTAAAAAAAGATAGAAACATTTCACACCCTGGCTGGTGTGACTCAGTGGATTGAGCACTGGCCCACAAACCAAAGGGTCACTGGTTTAATTCCCAGTCAGGGCACATGCCTGGGTTGTGGGCCAAGTCAGGTCCCCATTAAGGGGGGCACGAGAGGCAACCGCACATTAATGTTTCTTTCCCTCTCCCTTCCCCTGTGTCTAAAATAATAAATAAAATAAAATAAAAGAGAGTGACCACCCAAATAAATAAAATCACACATGAAAGAAGAGAAATTTCAACCAATACCACAGGAACATGAAGAATTACAATAAATTAATATGAACAACTATATGCCAAGACATTTGACAAACTTAGTGAAATGGACAAATTTCTAGAAAATGTATAACCTTCAAAAACAGAATCAAGAAGAAGCAGAAAGCCTGAATAGACTGATAACAACTAGTGAAATTGAAGCTAGAAGCAAAAAAACTCCTGTCACACTGAAACCCTGCACCAGACATCTTCACAGGCAAATTATACCAAACATTTAGGGGAGAGTTAAACCCTATCCTTTTCAAACTATTCCAAAAAATTCAAGAAGAGGGAAGATCTGCAACTCATTTTATGAGGCCAATATTAAAATAATTCCAAACCAGGTAAAAACACAACAAAGAGAGTAAACCACAGAACAATGTTAATGATGAACATAGATGCTACTGCCCACCCAAATACTGGCAAACCATATCCAGCAATTCATTAAAAATATCATACACCATGATCAAGTGGGATTCACTCCAGGGGTGTATAGATGGTATAATGTTCAAAAGTCAATAAATGTAATACACCACATAAAAAAGAAAGACAAAAACCATATGATCATAAAAGTGGATGCTAAAAATGCATTTGATAAAGTACACCACACATTTATGATAAAGACACTCAGCAAAGTGGGAAGAGAGGGAGTATACCTCAACATAATAGAGGCCATATAAGAGAAACATAAAACCAACATTATACTCAATGGGCAAAAACTAAAGTCTTTCTCACTAAGATCAGGAACATGACAAGAGTGTCCACTTTCACAACTTTCATCCAGCATAGTATTGGAGGTTCTAGCCACAGTTATCAGACAAGAAGAAGAAATAAAAGGCATCCAAATTGGAAAGGAGGCAGTAAAACTATCATTATGTGCAAATGACATGACAAGGTACATAGAAAACCCTTTTGGCTCCACCAAAAATCTACTGAACCTAATAAGTGAATTTGGCAAAATAGAGGGACATAAAGTCAATATTCGGAAATCAAAGGCATTTTTGTACACCACCAACAAAATATCAGAAACAGAAATCAGGAAACAATTCAATTTGCTGTAGCAACAAGAGAAATAAAATACTTAACAATAATCTTAACCAAGAAGGTAAAATAACTGTACTCAGAAAACTACAGAGCACTGAAGAAAGAAATTAAGGAAGACACAAATAAATGGAAGCATATACTGTGTTCATGGATTATTTCATGAAATAATTTCAGAAATTCTGAATGGATAAAAGACTTAAAGATGAGCCATAACAACATAAAAGTCCTAGAGGAAAACATAGGCAGGAAATTTTCAGATATTCCACAGAGCAATAGTTTCACTGATATATCCTCTAGGGCAATGGGAAAAAAAGAAAGACTAAAAAAATGTGAATACATGAAGTTAAAAAGCTTCTGCATAACTAAGAATACTTCATCAAAATGAAAAGGGAACTAACTCTATAGGAAAATATATTTGCCAGTGATACCTCGGATAAAGGTTTAATCTCCAAAATATATAAAGAACTCACACAAGTCCACACTAGGAAGACAGACAACCCAATTAAAAAATTGGACAAGGGACCTAAACAGACACTTCTCAAAGGAGGACATACAGAGGGCCTAGAGACATATGAAAGGATGCTCAGTATCACTAGCCATCAGACAGATGCACATTAAAACCACAATGAGACACCACTCCAGACCAGTCAGAATGGCCATCATAACCAAATCAACAAACAAGTGCTGGTGAGGATGTGGAGGAAAGGAAACCCTAGTGCACTCTTGAAATTGCAGACTGGTACAGCCACTATGGAAAACAGTATGGAATTTCTTCAGAAAACTAAAAATGGAACTGCCTTTTGACCTGGCAATTGTACTGCTGGGATTATACACTAAGAATCCTGAAACACCAATTCTGAAGAACCTATGCACCCCTATGTTTGTAGCAGCATTATTTCCAACTGCCAAGTGCTGGAAACAGCCTAGGTGGCCATCAGTAAATAAGTGGATCAAAACTGTGATACAGTTACACAATGGAATACTATGCAGTAGATAGAAAGAATCTATCTACTATTATTTGCAATAGCATGGATGGAACTGGAAGTGTTATGCTAAGTGAAATAAGTCAGGTGGGGAAAGACAAATACCACCTGATATGAGCTATAGAGGAGCCTAAAGAACAAAACAAACAAACAAGGAAAATAGAACCAGAGGCATGGAAAAAAAGGAACAGTCTGGCAGCAACTGGGGGGATATAGGAAAGCAGTAGAGGGGAAAGAAGGGGAACGGTCAATTCAAGAAATATGTATAAAGGACCCATGGACAAAGACAACAGGAGGGGGTGTTTACTGTGAGAGTTGGTATTGAGCAGGGGAGGGGAGAGTAATGAGGTAAGAATGGGGACAGCTATAATTAAACAATAACAAAAGAGTGCTAAAAGAACATTTTTTGTATCCAAATTATCATCTGATATAATTTTTATTTTTATGTCTTAATACCATTGACAGATATATTTAGCCCCTAGTGCTATTGTTTCTAGAGTCAGGTAGATCTTTATGCTCCCAAACATGTTTCTGGTTTCTTTTATTATTATTATTAATGTACAGTTGTCTCCATTTTCCCTCACCACTCCCCCAACCCCAGCCATCCCCACCTCCCACCTTTGATCCTACCCACCTTTGGTTTTGTCCATATGTCCTTTGTAGATGTTCCTGAAAATTCTTCCCCTCTTTTTTCTCATTGTCCCCTCCCACCTCCCCTCTGCTTACTGTCAATTTGTTCTTAATTGCAATGTCTCTGCTTATGTTTCGCTTGCTTGTTTGTTTTGTTGATTAGGTTCCAGTTATAGGTGAGATCATATGATATTTGTATTTCACCGCCTGGCTTATTTCACCACCTGGCTTATTTCACTTAGCATAATGTTCTCCAATTTCATCAATGCTGTCACAAAGGGAAGGAGCTCCTTCTTTCTGCTGTGTAGTAATCCATTGTGTAAATGTACCATAGTTTTTTTTATTTATTCATTTACTGATGTGCACTTAGGTTGCTTCCAGCACTTGGCTATTGTGAATTGTGCTGCTATGAATGTTGGGGTGCATAGGTCATTTGAATTGGTATATTGGGCTTCTTAGGGTATAATCCCAGCAGTGGAATTGCCAGGTCAAAAGGCAGTTCCATTTTTAGTTTTCTGAAGAAATTCCATACTGTTTTCCATAGTGGTTGCACCAGTCTGCAATCCCACCAAGAGTGCACTAGGGTTTCCTTCTCTCCATATCCTCTCCAACAGGTGTTTGTTGATTTGGTTATGATGACCATTCTCACACATGTGAAGTGTTATCTCTTTGTGGTTTTAATTTGCATCTCTCTGATGGCTAGTGATGCTGAGCATCCTTTCATATGTCTCTGGGCCCTCTGTACATCCTCCTTGGAGAAGTGTCTGTTCAAATCCTTTGCCCATTTTTTAATTGGGTTGTTTGTCTTCCTGGAGTGGAGTTGTGTGAGTTCCTTATATATTTTGAAGATCAAACATTTCTCTGAGGTATCACTGTCAAATATGTTTTCACCTATAGTTGGTTCTCTTTTCATTTTCATGTTGTTTTCTTTAGCTGTACAGAAGCTTTTTATTTTGATGAAATGCAGTTTATTTATTTTTACCTTTATGTCCCTTGCTCTAGGAAACATATTGATAAAAATATTGCGGCTTGGAATCTGAGATTTTCTTGCCTATGTTCTCCTCTAGGACTTTTATGATGTCATGCCTAATATTTGAGTCTTTATGCACCTTGAATTTATTTTTCTGTATGGTGTAATTTGGTGATCAAGTTTCATTTTTTTACATATAGCTGTCCAGCTGTCCCAGCACCATTTGTTGAAGAGGCTATTTTTACTCCATTTTATTCCCCTGCTTCCTTTGTGAATATTAATTGACCATAGAGACTTGGGTTTATTTCCAGGCTCTGTAATCTGTTCCATTGGTCCACATGTCTCTTCTTATGCCCATACCAGGCTGTTTTGATTACAGTGGCCTTGTAATACAGTTTAATATCAGGTATTGGGATCCCTCCTACTTTCTTCTTCTTTCTCAATATTGTTGCAGCTATTTGGGGTAGTTTATGGTTCCATGCAAATTTTTGAAATGTTAGTTCTGTATCTGTGAAATATGTCATTGGTACTTTTCTAGGGATTGTGTTGAATCTATAAATTGCTTTGGGTAGTATGGACATTCCAATGATGTTGATTCTTCCAATCCATGAACAAGGTATATGCTTCCATTTGTTTGTGTCTTCCTTAATTTCTCCAGTGCTGTGTACTTTTCTGAGTATAGGTCTTTCACCACCTTGGTTAGGTTTCTTCCTATGTACTTTATTTTTCTTGTTGCTATAGAAAATGGGATTTTTTTCTTGATTTGTGTTTCTGATATTTTGTTGGTGGTGTACAAAAATGCCTTTGATTTCTGAATATTGACTTTCTATCCCTCTATTTTGCCAAATTCACTTATTAGGTTCAGTAGATTTTTGGTGGAGCCAAAAGGGTTTTACCTTTTGTCATGTCATATGCAAATAATTGTAGTTTTACTTTACTGCCTCCTTTTCAATTTGGATGCCTTTTATTTCTTCTTCTTGTCTGATAACTGTGGCTAGAACCTTCAATACTACGCTGAATGAAAGTTGTGAAAGTGGACACTCCTGTCATGTTCCTGATCTTAGTGGGAAAGGCTTTAGTTTTTGCTCATTGAATATGATGTTTGCTGTAAGTTTCTCTCATATGGCCTCTATTATGTTGAGATATGCTCCCTCTCTTCCCACTTTGCTGAGTGTTTTCATCATAAATGGGTGCTATATTTTGTCAAATGCTTTTTCTGCATCTATTGATATGATCATGTGATTTTTGTCTTTATTTTTGTTTATGTGATGTATTATGTTTATTGATTTGCAAATATTGTACTGTCCTTTCACCTCTGGGATGAATCCCACTTGATCATGGTGTATGATCTTTTCAGTATATTGCTGGATATGGTTTGCCAATATTTTTTTTTTGAGAAATTTAGTGTCTAAGTTCATCAATGATATTAGCCTGTAGTTTAATTCTTTCTTGTATCTTTATCTGTTTTGGGGATAAGGATGATGCTGGCTTCATAAAAAGAATTTGGGAGTCTTCTATCTTCTTAGATTTTTTGAAATAGTCTGTGAAGAATACGGGTTAGCTCTTCCTTAAATGTTTTGTAAAATTCTCTTGTGAAACTGTCAGGTCCAGGGATTTTGTGTAATGGATTTTTTTAATTATTATTACTGCTTCAATTTTGTCAGCTGCTATTGATCTATTTAGGTTTTCTTTTGCTTCTTCACTCAGTTTTAGGAGATTATAATTTTCTAGAAATTTGTCCATTTCACTTAGGTTTTCAAATTTCTTGGCATATGGTTCTTTGTAGTAATTTCTTATAATCCTATTTATTTCTGTGGTATCAGTTGTAATCTCTCCTCTTTCATTACTGATTGTGTTTATTTGGGACATATCTCTTTTTTTCTTGATGAGTCTGCTTGAGGGTTTGTTGATTTTATTTATCTTGTCAAAGAACCAGCTCCTGGAATCATTGTTTCTTAGAATTGTTCCTTCAGTCTCTATATTGTTCAGTTCTGTTCTAATTTTGGTTGTTTCCATTCTTTTATGTCCTCTGGCCTGTCTTTGTTGTTCTTCCCCCATTCCTTATAGATGTGGGGTTACGTTGTTTGTTTGAAATGTTTCTATCTTTTGTAGGTAGGCCTGTATCACTATGAACTTCCCTCTCAGGACTGCCTTCATTGTGTCCCATAACTTTTGAACTGTTGTGAGCTCATTTTATTTTTTTCAAGAAACTTTTTGATTTCTTCCTTGATCTGATTCTTAACCCATTCATTATTTATTAGCATGCTATTCAATCTCCGTGAATTTGACTGTTTTTGAGTTTTTTTCCTTGAGGTTGTCTTCTAGTTTCAGTTCCTTGTGGTTGGAGAAAATGCTTGATATAATTTCAATTTTCTTGAATTTGTTGAAGCTTGTTTTGTGTCCTGTCATGTATTCTGTTTTTGAAACCGTTCCATATGCATTTGAAAAGAACGTGTATTTTGCTTCTTTGGGATGAAAGGCTCTCTATATATCCGTTAAGTTCATTTCATCTAGGACATTGTTCAATGCTACAATATATTTGTTGATATTTTGTTTGGAAGATCTATCCATTTTTGATAGTGGGGTGTTAAAGTCCCCTACTATAATTATGTTGCTGTCAATATCTTTCTTGAAGTCCTCCAAGATTTTTCTTATACATTTGGGGGCTCTTTATTGGGTATATATATGCTTATAATGTTTATGTCTTCTTGGGGGATTCTTCCCTTGAGTATTTTGAAGTGACCTTCTGTATCTCTTTTTATGGCCCTTGTTTTGAAGTCTATTTTGTCTGATATGAGTATTGCTACCCAGGCTTTATTTTTTCTGTCCATTTTCTTAGAATATTTTTTCCAACCCTTTGCCTTCAGTCTGTGTAGGTCTTTTGTCCTGAGGTGGGTCTCTTGTTGGGAGCATATGAGTGGGTCATGCTTTCTTATCTATTCAGCTACTCTATATCTATGATTAGAACATTTAATCTATTTGGATTTAAGGTTATTATTGATAGGTACTTATTCATTGTCATTTTACCCCCTTTGTACCTGTATTCCCCCTGTCTCTTTCTTTTCGACTTCTTGAAGCAGGCCCTTTAGTACATCTTGCAATGCTAGTTTGGTGGAGGACTATTCTTTTAGCCTTTTTTTTTTTGTCCAGGTAACTCCTTATTTCACCTCTATTTTAAATGAGAGCCTTGCTGAGTAGAGTAGTCTTGGTTGTGGGACTTTGTTTTTCATTACTTGGAATATTTCTTACCATTCCCTTCTGGCTTGCAATGTTTCTGTTGAGAAGTCAGCTGCTAGCCTCATTGTGGCTCCCTTCTATGTTACTTCCTGTTTCTCCCTTTCTGCCTTTAAGATTCTATCTTTATCTTGGAATTTTGCCATTTTAATTATGATGTTTGTTGGAAGGGCCTCTTTGAGTTCCTCTTAATTGGGACCCTCTGTGTTTCCTGGATTTGTGAGACATTTTCTCTCATCAGATTAGGGAAATTTCCCATCATTACTTTTTCAAAGAGGTTTTCTATCCCTTGCTCTTCTTCTCCTCCTTCTGGTATCCCTCTTATATGAATATTATTACATTTCATGTTGTCCTGCATTTCCCTTAACACATCTTCATTCTTTCTGAGTCTTTTTTCCTTTTCTTGCTCTTTCTGGGTGTTTTTTCTACCTTGTTTTCCAGCTTGCTGATTTGATCCTCTGCTTCATCGAGCCTGCTTTTGATTCCTTCTACTGTGTTCTTCAGTTCAGAAATTGTATTCTTCATTTCCTCTTGGCCAGTACTGATAGTTTCTTTTTTCTTTTTCATGTTGATATAATTCTCAGTAAGTTTCTTGTAGCTTTCCTCTAGTTCTTTGAAAATCTCACTGAGCTCTTTGAGCTTTCTTATAATCATTGCTTTGAATTCAATATCAGATAGTTGACTTGCCTCTGTTTCATTTAGCATTCTTTCTGAGGCTTCCTTCTTTCTTTTCATTTGGGGTTTGTTTCTTTTTCTTTCCATTGTTTGTGAGACTCTTCTTGTTAGCCTCTGCTTCTTAAATTGATCTGTTCTGACTCCCTGAGTTTGTGGCATGAACTTCTATGGTAGGAGAGCTGTGAGATTCATTGGTGCAGTCTCCTTGACCTACTGAAATTGATGATCTTGGGACGCCATTATGTTGGCTCTCTGGATGTATTTGGATTTTGATTGTTGTTGGGTTGTTCTTTGGTGGGTCATTCCCTCCTCCTGGTTGGCTGAAGGTCACTCCACCCACAATGTCTTGTATGCTATTGTGAAGGTGCTGCCAGAGGAAAAACACAAAGCCCAGGGAACACACCCATATCTGCAAAAATATCTCCTCCCTCCCCCTCACAATCTCAGTACCAATGGCAAATGACCCAGTATTAATAAGGCTGTAAAGACAGTGGATTGAGCACCAGACTGCAAGCCAAAGGGTGGCTGGTTAGATTCCCAGTCAGGGTACATGCCTGGGTTGCAGGCCAGGTCCTCAATAGGGGAACCCTTGAGAAGCAACCACACATTGTCTCTCCCCCTCTCTCTCCCTCCCTGCCCCTCTGTCTAAATAAAACTTTAAATTAAAAAAAAATAAGACTGTAAAGAGACTAAGACTATCATAAAAAAGGAGAAAAATAAACTATAGTGTAAATTCTAGTGACTTATTATGCACAAAATTTCTGGACAAAAAATGAATGTTAAAAAGAGATGCAGGAAAGAAAATATCACTACTCATGGAAAAGAGCACAGTGGATTTTGTCTTGGTAGCCTTTAGTATTTACCACTGTTTTTTTCTATCTGGGTTCACCTCTGGTGATGTCAGATGTTGACCCCATCTGACCTTAGCAGCCTGTTCTGAGACTTCCAGTGATCTGCTGTCTATAGTTGTCTCCTTCAGTTATTAATTAGTCGCTTTGCACTCAGCAGTCAGGCTTAAGCCCCATAGGGGCAGGCAGAATTCATCCTGGGTTTGAGGCTATTGTTTCCCCTCAGACTGTTGCTGCTCAGAGGGGAGTGGTCTGCCTGAGAAGGATAGCTGCTACAGTATGGGAGGTGACTCAGAACTAGGATCCTAGCGGTCACTCTCTCAGTTCTCTCCCCCAATACTCAATACCCTATCTCTCCTTAACTATCTCTACTCCACTCTGCCCCCCTTGACCAGGGATTTACATCTGTGGCTGTCTCCTTTAGTTATTAATCTAGTCTCTCTGCACTCAGCAGTCAGGCTTAAGCAACACAGAGTTGGAGCATAGTCTCTTGTGGATGTCGCTATTGTTTCCCCTCAGGCTGCTGCCACTCAAAGAGAAGTGCTCTTCCTGAGCTCATTGGCTGCCACCATTTGGGGGATGACTCAACACTAGGTTCCTTTGGCTATTCTCTCCACACTCTCCCCAAAGATTCTGTCCCCAGCCTCTCCTCAGGCATCTCCAGCCCACTCTGCTCCTGCCTTTGCTGGAACCCTGGGAGAGTAACAGCAAATGAAAATTTGTGCATTGGCCCATTAAATGGCTCTTTGTGTCTCCAGCCATCTATCTCTGGTAGAGAGCAACCCTGCTGCTTTTTGCCCCTGGTTGTTACCTGTATATTTTGGGGGCTCTGGTGTTCTATGCTGAGGATCACAGTTTAGTGTTTAGATCTCATTCTTCTCAGGAGGGTCTAACCTGCTGCTTAATTATCCCTCAGGTGCTGCCACCTGTGGGCATCCAGCCAGCACTCTTGAGTCTCTACTGCACTCCCTGTTTCTGGTTTCCAATGTGTCTTCCTTTCCCTTCCTCTTGGGAGTCCTGGTTACTCACATCCCTGCTCTGTGTGCTATTTTGAGGTTTGCAGGCACCACACTGGCAGAACCCTATTTATTGGATGCTCAGCATCATCAAGTACTTAAAATATTTCTCCTATCATCTTATCCTCACTCCAATTTTCCATTCTATAGTTCAGTGACAACCTCAGTTTTCCTTTCATGTCCACCTTGGCATCTCTTGAGTCTACATGAGCTCTACTCCCCTATGTTATGGTTGGTTAGCTTCGGGGGCCTGCCTTGTCACTGCTGGAGTCTCTCTAGCAGCTTATGATAATATAAGCTCTCATAATCATGAACCGCCTTGTACTGAGCCACAAGCCTTTTTTATTCAGCTTTATAAGATATAATTGGCATATAACATTGTATAAATTTAATGTGTGTGGTGATTTAATATGTGTATATATTGCAAAATTATTATAATATTAAAGTTAGTTACACTAATCACATCACATAATAATCATTTTTGTAAGAAAGTTTAACATATATTCTATGAGCAACTTTTAAGTACACCACAGAAAACCTTCATTCAGTGCCCATCTTCTAAAGCACCTGCTTATTTTCTTGAACGTGACCAGAGAGCAAATGTAGGTAAGTTGTTCCTGCCATTTCTTCAGTGGACAGTTTTGACTTTGGGAGAGGTATTCTGGAAAATCTTGATTGGAAAGGTGTGTCTTTAGCCAGATTTAGTTCCCTCTACTTTCTATCTCCTGATCAATATCCCTTGAGAACAAGGTGGTCATTCCATCATAGCTGGTGGCTGACCCTTTCTGGGGACTAAGATAAAGCTTAGAGGATTGGTTACCATGAAATGCTTTTCCTAAAAGTAGATTCTGACTCCAGGCTGGATTAAGCAAAACCAAACTTATTAGGTATATTAGCACTCAGAATTGCTTAGACTGTACATAGTTCTCCTTGACCTAGTCAACTATGACACCATGGTGTATTTTTAGGATGGCATGGAGTTTCTCCTGAGTAGACAAGTATGCAACCATACTGAGAATAATGTTATTATAACATATTTATATACAAACAAATGTTAAGGAAATTTCCTGAGTGAGTCAAGAGGCTGGAGTCAGAAATCTAGAGGAAGAGCTGAAGGCAATCACATTTATAAAAATAATTATTAAGTGGTATGTATTTCTCAAGCATTGTGCTAACCACTTTATATACTTTATCATATTTAGCCCTCACAGCAATCCTATCATATGAATGGTATTATCTGCATTTCACAAACAAAGCATCTAAGACTCTCAGAAATGTAGTTATTTAGTTAAGGTTGTAGGTGAACAAGAGGCTTAACTGTAATTTTAGTCTCACTATGATACAATCCAAAGTCCTTGCACTTTTCATTGCATACACTGCCTCCCAGGGGAAGGGCAGAGCTTGACATAGGAAAAGAAGACATCGAACAAGAGAGAAGAGCCTGTAGGAATGCTTCAAGTTATAGAGATGAACGTTAGCAGATATCCCAGAATTTCAGGTTTGGAATGCTCATTCAAGGTTCCTCTTCTCCTGTCTGGAGTGTCATTTATGAGCGTTGAGAAGTCAAAAAAGCATCATTTGGTGGAAACTTCTGATGTCCCTTCTCTTCAAGAGTTAGGAACTGAGTTATTGCATGAAAGATAGATCAAAAGGTCATAAGAAGTCTGGAAAGAGGATGACCCAGGAGGTCTGGATTCAAAGACCATGCTATATCTAATAAGAGCTGGGACAAGTTTTCTCCTAATTCACTGAAAAACTTCTTTCTATAACCCTGTAAATACTTTATGCGGCACAAGGTAATAGACTCTGTTACACATGCCTCTCCCTCTCCCAAGAAGGTTTAACAGGAAAGGGTTACTCAAGGTCTCTACCTGGCCCAATTCTTACTTATTATCCCCTCCTCTCACCCCCATAGAGTTTTCTCATTCCTCCAATATGTGCATGTAAGTAATATGAAGACTATCTAGTCCTTTTCTCACATGTTAGAGCTTCAGTGTTTGAAGGCAATAATCACACTGTCTGTGGGTCTTGTATTTCTCAAAATAAACCATTATTGTTTCTTTACATTTTCTATCTAGACTACAAATTAAGTTGTACTTCAACATTCTTTGTAGATAAACTCCAATTTTCCAATGTCTTTCACAAGAGTACAGTAAAAAACTAATACAGTACTTGCAAGGAGTATAGCATTGACCTATCCAAAACAGATATCTAATCTTTGAAAACCTCCTTGGAAAAGTTCAACAACTTTTGTAAATCACCTGTGCTAACATTTAAGAACTTACACTTTCGGAAAGAAAACTTTTTGTTTCAGCTAGCCTACATCTGTCATGTTACCTTTCTGATGACTTATTTCCATAAAGGTGCAAATGAACATTTTACCTTCAGAGATCTTCCTTCTTTACCTGTGCTCTAGTTTTCTCTAGGACACACAATCCTTAATTGTTCAAAGTAGGCCTCCTTCTTTCACAGTAGGGCAGTGGTCCAGCATAGTTAGCATCACCTGCATGGAGACAGACTAGAATAACAAACACAGACAAGTCCTTGGGCCTGAGCTTTGATGCTCATGGGGAGAGCTAGGCAGGAGAAACTTCCTTAGTTTTGGGAGTTGAGAATTGGGCCTATGCATTTGAATTCAGGCTTTTCTTGCCTTCATTTTCATGCCAACACATAAATTTTCTGAAGAAGACAGGCAATAAACTAAGGCAATCACTAATAGAGTGATTCAGAGGTAGTGGAACAGGTTCTGCAAGAGGCCTGAAAGAAAAAAAATTGGGGGCAAAATAACAAGCAAGTAATCCATGGATTAAATGGTAGTAGAGAATTGAGGTTTGGTCATTGTGATGGTGGAGATATAGTGGACCAAAGTGGAGAAAGAAATGAAAGACAAGATCAAGAGGATTGAGTCATCCCAGAAATCATGTTGAATAGGCTGTGCCAAAGCTTCTCAGACTTGTGATCTCAACCCCACCAGCCTTCAAGAAATATGATTTCTAGTTTCTGTTTGACAGCTTTTATGTTTCCTCGGTCCTTTCCCAAGTCAGACACCTTATGCAATGTGGTTTCTGAAACTCCTTTTACCAGTGCCTGTCTCAGGTCAGCATTCTACCAATAGCTCACCAACAGCTTAAACTTAGCTTCACTTCAGAGATTTAAAAAAAATACTCTTTATTTCCTTCCCTATCTGCTGTCTTCCTAGATCATCAAGGCCTAGATATATCCCACTGGCCGGGGGAGTTACTTCAAGTTCACTCCAGCAGAAGGGGTAAACCTAGGAAAAAGAAACATGAAGAAAAGAGCATAGAGACTGCAAAGTGTAGGAGGAGAAAAAAGAGAGAAGACAGAAAGATATAATTAGAATAGCTGAACAAAAAAGTGAGTGTAATAAAGGAGAAAGGGAAGAAGAAGGAAGAAAATGAAGTAAAATGGATTTAAATGGAGTGTTTTTGACAGTGCTGAGATACAGTAGAACAGAGTGTCCTTGGCAAAGCTGAAAAATGGGGTCCTGGCCAAGTGGTTCCATCCTAGTGACCTTTAGATACCTAACTGAGTCTCCTCAGCACAGACCAAATGAGTAAATAAATAAATACATTTTTAAAATTAAAAAAAAGACAAGAAAAAACATCCCAGCAACGGGGAACTGATCAAAGGCCCCCTGTCCCTCATTATGGCCTACAAGTAGCTTGCTGTTCCAACCTGCCGCTCCCCCTTCCCTGCCCCAGCTTCCTATGGGGAAGGGGGGCAGAAATGATCATGCCAACTGACAACTTCAGAACTTTCCCTCCTCCTTGCCACCAGCAAAGCTCAATGAAACAAAAAAGAAACTGGCAGGCCTGGTGAGGAAATGGCCTCAGGAAAAGTAGGTAGACTCCAGATTCTAGTCAAGAACTGCTGTGGTATAACTCACAGAATGGCCTGGGTTGCCAAAATGGTAGGAAGCCTTGGTTATTTACCCAATAAAGCAGAAGAAAATCCATGGTTGCAGAATTTTTTCTCTCCTTATTCTTTTAGACTTCCTTATGAGTGCTCAAATTTGCTACAAATCTTTCCTTCTGGTGTTGTCACCTATTACCTCAGGCTTTTCTGCCATTCTTCCCAAGCTATGTCTTAACCACCCTTTTACCAGGTGGTATTATAGTCCCTAAATCACTGCCCTAGAGCAGATGCAGGCCCCTACCCTCTGTCCCAAGACATAGGCAGCACCAAACTTTGTATTATAAACTTTTAAAAAAGGAATTACAATGTAAGAAAAAAAACTCTTTAAACTGAACTCTAAAGACAACAGTTTACATAGTCCATATACCATGCTCCATTTTCTCAGGACGTTCTCATTGCCAGATGATGTTTTTCTCAGACCCTGATAGTTCTCCACCAAAGCCTACACATCAAATCCATACCCTAAACCTCAGAGTGATAAAGCCAGATCCCAAAACCATATAAATAAACAGAAAAATATTCAGTTTTAGTTTTTCATTGTTCATTCCAGATTAAGATTATGGTTTTAATTTATCCCAACTACATTTAATATGTTTATTTGAAATGTATTTGAAATATGAAATACATTTAAATTTGTTTTTTCTTAAAACAGAACCAAAACCCTCAAATATGTCTCTAGTCTTCAATTTTCAGTAGTACAAAAATCAGGAAAGAGTTGAAGCTAGTATTTTTCCCATAAAGTCTTTCATAGCCCTAAATTTATTTCTAGAGCAAGATTAGAGTATATTTGAGAAGTGGGCAACGTGCCACAAAGGTCAGTCAATCTCTTCAACCCTAACCATTTCAGAGCAAACCACAGAGGTTTCTTTCTTCTATACACCCATCATGGGCCAATTTTCCTTCCTATCAGTTATGTCATCTTCAAACCTTTAAAATTAATAAATAGAGGGCAGAGAAATACATCTTCACAAGAAAGGTCTGTTGATGGTAATTGCTCTCTGAGATTTGATGCAACAGAGAGAAGTCACAAAGGTCTAGTTGCAATATCGACTCTGCCATTTGCTAGCCATATGAACTTTTCTGATCTTCTATTTTTTCACCTTTAAAAATGGGATAACATAGCCTGGTTCACAGATGTGTTGTGAGGATCAAATGTCTACTATAAGCCTAGCACAAGAACTAGCACAGTAGACAGAACTTGATCAACTGTCTCTATATTTTCTTTCTGGTGAAAATTTTCCTCTGAAATTAGAAAAGAAAAATGAACTGAGTGAGAGCTTTAGACATCACCATATAATTAATACCGCAATTGGACATCTCTGTCCTCTCCATTGTCTTCTTTAGGAACAAGGTCCTTCTAACAGGGGAGACTTCTAAACCTATCAGGATATCTTTAACTTTATTCTGACTTCAAATTTCAACTGTTTGCTGACCATTTGTTTCCACATAGATTTCCCCTTGCTCCACTCTGGCTCAACTCTATACCTACCCATTCTCAGTATCTTAGCATTGTAACTGACATGGCTTGAGTCGTCCATTATCATATACAATTACCACATAACCCTGTTAATTCTTTATTCATGACAGCTCAAAACCTATTCTCAATTCTGCATGCTTCTGATCTTTTTCCTTGTCTTGGTTCTTATCCTCCTATTCTAATAAGTCCCTGCTCTCCCTACTCTCTTTTAATATATCCTGCATAATATGGCCAGAATAATTTGTTTAAATATCTTTTTAAAGCTCAATACTCCCTTGCAAATTTTTTTTCCAAAGGCTTCATAAGTAATAGGATAAAGTCTAAACAGCCTGATTTAGCATTCAATGACTGCCATGATCTGGTCCCATTCAGTTTTTGTACAGAGAAAGAATCTGCTTAATGCTGGCACAGAGAAAGTGTAGAGAGTAAAGGGAAACCAAAAGAACAATACTTAACCCAGCTGTTTGCCACAAGGTGCAATTTGAAAATAGAATAAACATAGTCTAGGCAAAGAGTGGAAATCTATGGGGAAAAGTGAAAGAAGGAAGAATGCTTATGCATTTATTTCACCCATATTTATTGAGTGCCTACATTATAACAGACACTGTGCTAGGCAGTAAAAATGTCACAGGAATAAGGCAGATGAAATACAGTCTTTGCTCTCATGGAGCAAATTTTCTGGGAGGGGGAATACAGAATATTTATATTTATATTTAAAGAAATACAAGGTCCAGTCAGAGTTAGGCTTGCTTGACTGTGATTGGTAGGGTATTAATATGGGTGTAATAATGTATACTTTCAATTTGAACATTTCAACTAAAATTTCATAGGTGTGCTTAAGTGTAATATCGTTATGTTACAGAATTACATGCTTGTGATTTAGTAATAAAATACTTTGTAATGTAAAAGGGCACTATTTGTGTCAGACCCTGTATATAAAGATATAGATATATAAATATGGATATAGAGATACATATGATCTGTCCAGAAGGTATCCAACCATGTAATATTAAAAATAGAGGCATTTACTAAAGAAGATACAAAAAACATCATACACAAAACAATGACACTTCAGTCCCCTTCAATGTAGGCACCCTGGGGCCTCACACAGTCCTCCCAATCACCATCAGCTGTCCTTCAGTATTTTTCTGAATCTCAACAAAGGTGTGAAATCTCTTCCCTTTCAAAAGTGATTTTCATTTTGGGAAAAGCCAGGAGTCACAGGGCATCAAATCTGGGCTGTAGGGGGGCTGAGTCACCTGGGTGATTTGATGTTTTACCAAAAAAACTCTGCATAAGACATGATGCATAAGCAGGCATGTTGTCATGACAAACCTGCCAATCACCAGTTGCCCATAGCTGTTGCCTTCTGAATCATACAAATCGTTTTCATGGAAAAATATTCAAACTTAACACAAAATTGGATGCAGATTAATTGCTGTACTCAGTCATTTTGAATGCCATGGACACACAGTACACAAGCTCACTCAATGGTGTCTACTGCCCCTGCTAACTAGTACACTGAAGTTATCATTATTCATGCCTGCACATTCCAGCCCACTATTTTTGGCTGCCAGGTTACATCGATGTTATGCAATCCATTCTCATTATATTTACACAATGGAATACTATGCAGCAGAGAGAAAGAAGGAACTCCTACCCTTTGCAACAGCATGGATAGAACTGGAGAGCATTATGCTAAGTGAAATAAGCCAGGCGATAAGAGACAAATATTATACAATCTCACCTACAAGTGGAACCTAATCAACAAAACAAACAGACAAGGATAATAAAACCAGACATTGAAATAAAGAACAAACTGACAGTAACCAGAGAGGAGGGAGGAGAGGGACGATGAGGGAAAATAGGGCAAGGGTCATCAAAGAAGATATATGAAGGACCCATGGACAAAGCCAGAGATGGGTAGGATTGAGGGTGGGAAGTGGGGATAGTTAGGGTGGAGGGAGTGGTAGGGAGAAGATGAACACAACTGTACTTGAACAATGATAAAAAAAAAACAAATAACTGGACTTTTTCCAGATAGGAATTCATGTCCGTGTGTGTGTACACGTCAGGTAGTCTGAAGAAAAGTGAGCAAGCCAGGAAGATAAACAATGATGGAGTGGTGTGACGATGTTTACACAGAGATGTAACAAAAATGAAGAGGGCTATGTGTAAACATGGGGAAAGAGCAATTCAGGCACAGTAAACAATAATCAATAAGACCCTAAAGTTAATGACAGCTTGGGGGGGGTGAGGTTAGGGGGTGGAGGTATTGAGCAAAAAGGAAAAAGGACTCATGGACATGAACAATAGTGTGGTGATTGCTGTGGGATGGAAAATAAAAGGGGACTAAATGGTAATGGAAAAATACAATAAAGATTAAATTTTTTTAAAAAGACCCTAAGATGAGAGTGTGCCTCATGTATTCAAGAAACATAAGAAAACCAGAGCTTAAGCAAAGAACTAATATAACTGTAGGCTACAATAAGGACTTTGGAACATTGGATCATGCTTATGAGCGTGTATGAGAGGGAGAGACAGAGAGAGAATCAGTAGAACTCCAATGAGTTCATTTTTACAGGAGTATAGTGCTTGTGTAGGAAATTGCCAAAGATGAGACTTTAAAGGAAAGCAGAGATCAGAAGATCAGACATAACACATGAGCAAGCACATTAAGAAATTTCTCCTTTATCATGGAGCAAGAATTATAAGGAAATATTGAAGGGTTTTCAGCTAAAGAACAACATGATTAGATTTACATTTCACAAAGGTTACTCTGGCAACAGTGTGGTGAGTTGATTGAACTGGGGCAAGACCAAAGGGAGATCAATTAGGATGCTGTTGCAGCCATCTGAGTGAAAAGTAGTGAAGGTTTACAAATGAGGGGACATAGTTTGAGATACTTAGGAAGTAGAATAGTCAAGACTTGGTGCTTAATTAAGCACGAGAATTTAGTGATAGGAAGTAGTGATGAATTTTAGATTTCAGGAAAGAAGTAATACACCATATTGTTGCTTAATATTCTATAAGTGTCAAGTTTGTCTTTTCAAAGCCACTGGCCAGAACATATGCATAGGGTTTAGAAATTTATAATCTCAGAAAAGAAATAGGATGAGGGTAAAAACTAATATGTTTTGGGCCTCTACTAGATTCTAAGCATTGTTCTAAGATATATATATTTATCTTATATTTAACATTATAATATTATATTATATAAAATCTTATATGTTTTATATATGATATTTAATTATTATAACCACTTTGTAGAGAACTTACTCCCATATTATAGATAGGGAAAGCAAAGCTCAGGCATTCAATTCAGTGTCAAATAACAAGTAAATGGAAGAGACAAAACATGCTATACATGAAGGAGTAAAATTCTAAAACCATGGTGCTGTAATTTACCTTGTAGTTTTAGAACTTTTAACTTTTAACCTGAAGAAGTAGCTATGCTAAAAAGCCATCCATAAATCTTTGTGAAGCAATAAACAATGAACTGTATTTTCACAGCTGATAGGGTCTTACACTGTGTAAGTCACAGGATATAGTTTGCTTTCTTATCTCTAGTATTTTTCTTTTTTCATTTCTACAGGGTCTGATGTAAAAATACACAGCATAATTTTTTAGTTTAGTTTTCTTAAATTTTGATAAATTTAGTTTTAAATGTTTCTGACATTTTACCATATGAACCAAATAGGGTATTTATTCAACATACATTAAACAAAGAGACACACTATATGCAAACTTTCATAGATGACACACATGCTCAGGAAAGAAATATCTACATCCCCTCCCCAGAGAATAATGCAAGAACTATATGAGAGGCAGTAGAATGTAGTGGATAAGCCTCTGGAATCTAGAGCCAGGCTACCCGCTTAAAACTAAATTCTGGCTGCAGCAGTGGTTCATTTTTGTTTGTTTGTTTACTTTTAAATACATGTATGTATTTATTTTTTTAACTTTTTTTATTGTTGTTCAAGTACAGTTGTCTCCATTTTCCCCCTACAACTCCCCCCACCCCAGCCATCCCCACTCCCCAACCTTGATCCTACCCCCTTTTGGTTTTGTCCATGTGTCTTTTATAGATGTTCCTGAAAACCCTTCTCTCCCCACTGCATTATCCCCTCCCCTCTCTCCTCTGGTTACTGTCAGTTTGTTCTTAATTTCATTGTCTCTGGTTATATTTGACTTGTTTATTTGTTTTATTGTTTAGGTTCCACTTATAGGTGAGATCACATGGTATTTGTCTTTCACCACCTGCTGTCACAAATGCAGCAGTAGTTCTTGATGTAAAGAAAAAGTATTGTAGGTTGGTATAAACAAGGAACAGTAAGGACTTCCATTTGGTTAGAGCATGGAGTATTGGAAGGGTACTCACAAAAGGTGGGGGTCAGAGCACAGCCCCTCCTGAAGGCCAGCCTAAAAGCCTCAGAAATTTTTTTTAAAAAAACCAAACCCATTGTTGCAACCCACTGATGTGTTTAAAGTAATGTGTTACCCATAAGACTTAAAGTACCAAAGTTTGCAAATAATTTACCTAAAAAGAAAATCAAGTAGAGTCAGGGTTATACTATGATAAGACCATCTTCACTAATTTGCTTTCTGATGTGCTTTTTTGAGAATGAGAGAAGGTTGGGTGGAGTTAGAAGCTAGTTTACTAAGAATTACACATAACCCTCACCTTTATACTTACTCCGTCTTATTCCTTATTTATTCTATAGTTGGTGACCATGACTGTAAGGGCTTACAAGTTATAACTTTTCAGTTATTTAACTTTTTCTTTCATTTTACACTTAGGTACATTCCTGATTAGGAACAAAAGAATGATAAACTAACAAAGGATATGTAGCACTTCTACGTTTACTTTGCACATGGGTGAGAATGAGACTACAAATGCTTCTGTTAATAAGAACACAATTGAAGACAGTGCCTGGTATAATACATAGTAAATGCTCAATAAATATATGCTGTACACATTACTATAAACACAAAGGTGATTTTATAAATTTCAGGCAGCAGTGGTGAGAAAAGCAATTGCAAACCACAATATCTTGTTGTGGGGGAGTGTCCAGTCATGGTTGACTTGATCAGTGATTTCAAACAAATTAAAGCGACATTTCAAATCAAATTCTGAGCAAGTTGCCCAGAACTTGACAGTTTACTTCCATTAATTTGTTTGTCATTGAAAATGTCACTGGAAATTATTTAAAAGCATTAAATATTATCAGGTAAATTTTTGACATCATCCAAAATAGCCAAGTTATTTTAAATGGCTGATTTTGTTACTTAGAGTCTTGTAAGGGGCTTCTATGAATAACATACCAAAACAGCACTGCAGTGAATGTCCTTCACTACCTTGAATAATCTGTTTTGGGTATTGCCAAATTTTTAGAATGTTCATCATTAGGTATCATAGATGTGAATATTGTTTCATGTTTTTAAAAATAATGGGGTGATAAGGACTGTTGCTGCTATTGTTAAGAAGCCATTGGTAGGCTGTGATCAGGGATACACCATGATCAGTAGGTTTAGGGTGAAGACATCATCAGGGCTATGTATTTAAGGCAAATTAGTATAGGAAGAAAACCAAGGATAGGTAGAACAATTAGAAGAATGACTGCTATAACAGTCCAAATTTAAGAGCCTAATATAGGAAATGAATGAAAAGATTAGTAAAATCTTGGAGAGGTATTAGGTTGAACTATATGAAATTATTGTTATCTAACCCTTTTTGTTCTGCAGAAATGAGATTTATATATCTATACCTAATAGAAACCAAGGCTTAGTAATTTACCTATTGTGAAGAGTGAGGCAAAGGAAAGAGTTAAGTAATGGATATTTTATATTTTCAGGATTGGAAGGATAGAATATAATCGATTATAAGATAATAATAACTATAATTGTTCCCTTATTTAGTAAACCTTTATTATGTGCCAATCATCACTCTTTTAATATGTATTAAGTCATTTTCTCCTCAGAATACCTCCATAAGGTACTTTGTTTATCCCCATTCACAAAGGAAGAAACAGAAGTATAGAGACAGTAACTTTGCCAAGGTTATGTGTTCTAAGTTGAAGAGCTTGTATTCAAACCTAGACTGTCTGGCCTAAGGGCTTACAGTCAACTCAGTGATAAAGCTGCCTCTGTATAAATACCTCTGTGTGGCTATTGTGAATGAGGAAATAGAGGAGACAGATCAACTTGGTTTACTTAGCCATTGTTCCTTTTTATAATGTTAATTTATTTTAATTTTAAAAAGTAATCCTTTGCAACAGCATGGATGGAACTGAAAAGTATTATACTAAGCAAAATAAGCCAGGAGGTAAAAGACAAATACCATATGATCTCACCTTTAACAGGAACCTAATCAACAAAACAAACAAACAAGCAAAGTATAACCAAAGACACTGAAATTGAGACAACCTGACAGTGACCAGAGGGGAGAAGGAAGGGAATTTCAGGGGAAAAGGGGAAGGGTTTGCAGGAACAAGTATAAAGGACAATGGACAAAAACGAGGCGGGGGTGGAAATGGGAGGGAAGTGGGGAGGGCTAGGGGAGTGGGCTGGGATGGGGGTAAAAGACATAAAACTATACTTGAACAACAAAAGAAGAGAAGAGAAGAGAAGAGAAGAGAAGAGAAGAGAAGAGAAGAGAAGAGAAGAGAAGAGAAGAGAAGAGAAGAGAAAAAAATTTAAAAAAAAAGTAATCCATGCTCATTAAAATCAATACAGAAGCTTATACAGGAAAAAACTGAGTCTTCTCAAGCACACTTCTCAAAGGCAATTTGGTGTGTATCTTTCTACAGGTTTCTTACAACTACAAAAGTTATGTTTTCATATACATATGCTCTTACATAATTTTGTTTTCTCTACAAAAATTAAATCATACAGTGCACATTGACTTTCAACTTTCTTTTTTCACTTAATGTACCTTGGGCATCTTTCTATATTATTACATAGATCTATTTGAATCATATCAGAAACATTTTATTTCATAACATGGTTATATCAATTTTTTAAAATCAATATTCTTTAATGAGCACTTAAGTTTTTCCAGCCTTTTCCTCTTATAAGTATATTTTAAATGTTTGTAGGTGTTGCCTAATAAATATCTGAGATCTCATATACTTGCACTAGCAGTGTATAAAATAATATGTTCCCCTACTCTCTTAAGCCCAAGCAAGAATGGGCCCAGATGATCACAATTAAGGAGAGGGTTAAAATCTAAAATCCATTAGGAACAGTTAAAGAACATGGGACTGTTGAACCTGGGGAAGAGAAAACTCAAGGTGACATAATTGTTGTCTTTAAAACTCTGAAAGACAGAAGAGATCAAGCTAATAAAAATATCGTCAATGTGCCCTGGCTGGTGTAGCTCAGTGGATTGAGCACGGGCTGCGAACCAGGCATCGCAGGTTCGATTCCCAGTCAGGGCACATGCCTAGGTTGCAGGCCATGTCTCCCAGCAACCGCACATTGATGTTTCTCTCTCTCTCTCTCTCTCTCTCTCTCTCTCTCTCTCTCTCTCTCTCTCTCCCCCTCCCTCCCTCCCTCCCTCCCTCCCCTCTCTAAAAATAAATAAATAAAATCTTTAAAAAATATTGTCAATGGGAAGAAAATGTAGGGAAACAGAAATTTTCTGTTAATCTTAACATAGTGCTTTCTAGCAAATTTGCCCTGAGGTGGAACAGTCTATCTCTAAGGAGAGTAGGCTCCCTGTTGCTGGAGATGTATAAGTAGGTATATCAAAACTTATCATTGAGATTAGATTAGAGAACATTGCCTATCCTGTTCTTCCATGAGATTATATTGGAAACTACAATTTTTGAAGTGGGAAAGAAAAAGGGGACCCAGGAGATCCTCTTCACAACCAAAATTTCACTGTTTCTGGGGTGATAATCCCGGGACCCCTAGTAATGTTGTACCTCTAAGTAATGGTAGAATTCTGTGTAGGGCCTGTTTATATAGAGCCTATCATAAGAATAGAAAGGACACACAGAGACAGATCTACTGTGCTTTTCCAGAAGGCCAACAGGCATGTCTTACACACTGCAGAAAAACTCCACCAACTTCTCAGAGATATTTTCCCGAGCCAACATTATGAAATAATTTATAGGCCAAAGGGCCAAAAATGTATTGTCTGTTCAGAATGGCAGAAAGCTGACTGAACCTGATTCTCTAAACCAGAAGTGCAGCTTTACCATTGGCTGGCTGTATGGCTTTGGACAAACCCTTGTGTTATTCTAGGCCTCGGTTTTTCCATCTGTACAGAGGAGAATTAGACTGTATGTTTTCTGTTTCTTTCCATCTCTGATGTTCTATGGAACTATGTACCTTTAAGTCAAGTGCCCCTCCTCCCCTCCTCTATGTTTCTGTAACATGCTGTTCTGACCTCTATCATTCCACTCAATGTTTTCTGTTGAAATTGTGTTTACTCTTTCCCCATTGGGCCATGAAGTTCTTGGCTTAACACATGGTCTGGCACTTAGTAGGTACTCAATTCAGTATTTATTGAAATAAATTTGAATTATTTATGACACCATGCTTGTAAATCTTGGTCTATAGATAAACTTTAAAAATTATTACACAACCCAATGGGATTCCCCTCTTGAACCCTACTGTTTTATTCCTGAACCCCACAGAAATTAATAACTGAAAGCAGTGAGAACAGGCAGCACCCCTGACAGAGGAATGACTCTTTGATCCTCTGATGTCATGTTTGCTGCCTCTTTTCCTAGCATCTCTCAGCAGTTTCAGCTTGAAGTTCCTTTTGTCTCTCTAAAGTTCTAGCAAAATTAGCTGGGATCTATTCCTGAGGGTTCCCTATTCAGCGTCTCTCCCTGGCCTGCCATTTGCAAATGGCATTCTGCCAACCAAATCATGTCTTCTCTGGAACTGTATCTTTTCTGTCCCCACTCCATTGCTAAAATGAAGAGAGGATTCTGTCTCTATTGTCTTCTCTGGTTCTGTCTCCAACCATCCCAGCATCAGGATTCTTGTTAGGAAGCAAAACCCAAGGCTAGCTTTAGCCCCATCCTATTTTGAGAGTCTAGATATAAAGCAAATGGTGACAGCAACACAGTTCCTTATACTTTGAGCCCTGGCTGGAGATAATGACCAGCTTGGGAGAGATTTCAATTATATTTAGACTTGTACCAACCACAAAATTAACTGAAGAATAAATAAAGATGGAGAAAGAGAGATTAGAAAGCACAATTTGGTGAGAGAAGCATTTCAAGTTTGCTTGCTTTCACTTTTGGAGCATGGCCCATCTTACCTAAATAGCAACTCTCTCCCACAAAGCCCTGAATAATGTACAGTAGGAGGGGGACAAAAACACATCATGATAATGTATAGTGCTCCCCCTTCTGCTATCAGAAATCTAGAGATCAGACTAATGCAAGAACAAAACCAGAAGGCTAAGATCAGTTAGCTACAGCCTTCTCTGTCTACATAATGGCCATGCCTGAGAACAAGAAGGATGATCTCTCAATGCAATCCTATTTAGGTAGAACATGCCTATGTATATCCCAATCTGTAGACTTTTAACCTGTCAGCATTAGAAGAGATTTCAAAGATAATTTAGGCAGTTTGAGTATATGTTGTTGGTGGTCATGATGGTTGTGGTGCTCAGTTGTTTGATTGATTTTCCAATGAATTTTTTCTTCAAATGAAATTTTAAATAGAGTTAAAGATCTATAAAAGAAAATCATAGCTGCTTTAGAAGAGTGGAGATATGGAGCCAGAACCCATCTTCTCAGTATCTCTTTGATTCTTGAAGTGCCTTCTGAAGTTCCCCAGGGTTCCATGGAACCCATTTTTTCTTTTAAATATAGTTTATTGATTATGCTATTACAGTTGTCCCATTTTTTCTCCCCTTTATTCCCCTCTGCCCTGAACCACCTCTCTGACCAGTATACATCCCTTAGTTCATATCCATGGATCATAAACATAAGTTCTTGGATGTCTCCATCTCCTATACCATTCTTAACCTCCCCATCTATATTGTACCTACCAATTATGCTTCTCATTCCCTGTACCTTTCCTCCTATTCTCCCCCTCCTCCTCTCTGCTAAAACTCCATGTTATCTCCATTTCTGTAATTCTGTTCCTGATCTAGCTGTTTGCTTAGTTTTGGTTTTAGTTTCTTAGGTTCGGTTGTTAATAGTTATGAGTTTGTACTGTTCATGACTTTGATCTTATTCTTTTTTTTTCTATAAGCTCTTTTAACATTTCACATAATACGGATTTGGTGATGATGAAGTCCTTTAACCTGAACTTATCTGGGAAGCACTTTATCTGCCCTTCCATTCTAAATGATAGCTTTTCTGGATAGAGTAATCTTGGATGTAGGTCCTTGCCTTTCATGACTTGAAATACTTCCTTCCAGCCCCTTCTTGCCAGTAAGATTCCTTTTGAGAAATCAGCTGATAATCTAATGGGAACTCTTTTGTAGGTAACTGTTTCCTTTTCTGTTGCTGCTTTTAAGATTCCCTCCTTATCTTTAATTTGAGTAATTTAATTATGATGGGTCTTGGTGTGTTTCTCCTTGGGAAGACAGGGCAGTCCAACATTCATGTGCAGATAAGCCAGGAGGAACAACTAGAAAGTGAGACAGACCACACGACCCTGGGTTCCAGTGTGGAAAACTAAAGCCTAAAAACCTCTGGTTATAAAAACCTGTGGGGGGTGTGGTAGTGAGAGAAACTTCCAGACTCACAGGAGAATTCATTGGAGAGACCCACAGGGTCCTAAAATATACACAAACCTACCCACCTGGGAATCAGCACCAGAATGGCCCAATTTGCTTATGGGTTGTGGAGGAAGTGACTGAAAATGGGTGAAAGCCGAGAAAATGACATTATTCCCTCTGTGAGCCCCACCTCATAAAGTGCCACAATGCAGTAAAGTGGGTTGCTGCACCCTGGCAAACAGTTAAGGCTCTGCTCTTACAATGTAACATGTGTGCCCAGACAAGGAAATATGGTCCACATGAAAGAATAGATCAAAACTCCAGAAAAAGAACTAAGTGATGAGGAGATAGCCAACCTCTCAGGTGCAGAGTTCAAAACGCTGCTAATGAACATGCTCACAGAAATTATTGAGTATGGTAGCAAAACAGAGGCAGAAGTAAAAGCTATGCAAAGTGAAATAAAGAAAAATAGAGTAAGATGGAGGAGGAGTGAATGGAAGTCACACTAACCTCCTCCCAGGAACAATTTGGGATTAACTAAATTTGTGGAGAAATCACCTGGAACAAACAACTGAACAACAATGAGAGGGAAAACTTATAACCTCAGACATACAAAAGAATCAACCTCAGCACAACCTTACTGCACCTGCACAACAGCATACATGGCATAGTGGGTGGAGTGGGCCTCAGTCAACAAGCTGGAGGGAAGAACTCACCAAAAAACAACCCAACAACAATCAAAATCCAAATATATCTAGAGAGCCAGCATAAAAGGCACCCCAAGAACATCAAGTTCAGGAGATCAAAGAGACTGCACCAATGAATCGCACAGGTCTCCCACCATAGAAGTTCATACCACAAACTCAGGGAGTCAAAAACAGATCAATATAAAAAGCAGAAGGAAACAAAAAGAGCCTCACAAATAATGGGAAGGCAAAGAAGCAAACCCCAATTGAAGGGAAGGATGAATCCTCAGAAAGAGTGTTAAATGAAATAGAGGCAAGTAAACTATCAGATATTGAGTTCAAAACAATGGTTATAAGGAAGCTCAATGAACTCAGTGAGAATTACCAACAACTACAAGAAAATTATGAAGAACTTACTGCAAACTATATCAGCATGAAAAGGGACATAGAAACTATCAACAAAAGCCAAGAGAAAATGAAGAATACAATTTCTGAGTTGAAGAACATAGCAGAAGGAATAAAAAACAGGCTGGATGAAGCAGAGAATTAAGTTAGTGAGCTGGAAGACAAGGTAGAAAAAATCCAAAAAGGAGCAAGAAAAGGAAAAAGACTCAAAAAGAACAAAGAGGGGTTAAGGGAGCTGCAGGACAATGTGAAACATAATAATATCCATATAATAGAGATGAAGAAGGAGGAGGAGGAAGAGAACGAGAGGAGGAGAAGAAATAGAAAAACAGGTTGAAAAATCAATGATGGAAAACTTCCCTAATTTGGTGAGAGAAAAATCACATAAATCCAGGAAGCACAGAAGGTCCTAATCAAGAGGAACTGAAAGATTCCCACTTCAATACACATCATAATTAAAATGGCAAAATTCCAAGACCAAAACAAAATCTTAATGGCAGCAAAGGAGAAGAAATAGGAAGTAACATACAAGGGAGCCACAATGAGGCTAGCAGCTGACTTCTCAACAGAAGTATTACAAACCAGAAGGGAATGGCAAGAAATATTCCAAGTAATGAAAAGTAAATTCCCGCAACCAAGACTACTCTACCCAGCAAGGCTCTCATTTAAAATTGAGGTGAAGTACAGAGTTACTCAGCCAAAAAAAAAAAAAAAAGCTAAAAGAATAGGCCTCCCCCAACTAGCATTGCAAGATATGCAAAAGGGACTGTTTTAAGAAGAAGAAGGGAAAGAGAGAGAGAGAGGAACACAGGCACAAAGAGGGTAAAATGGCAATGAATAAGTACCTATCAATAATAACCTTAAATGCAAATAGATTAAATGCTCCAATCAAAGGACATAGAGTAGCTGAATGGATGAGAAATTACAACCCACACATATGCTGCCTACAAGAGACCCACCTCAAAACAAAAGACCTACACAGACTGAAAGTGAAGGGTTGGGAAAAAAAATTCCAAGCAAATGGAAAGGACATAAACAGCTGCAGTAGCAATACTTTTATCCAACAAACTAGACTTTTAAAAAAGCTAGAAAAAGACACAGAAGGACACTTCATAATACTCAAGGGAAGAACCCATCAAGAATACATAAATATTATAAACATATATGCACACAACATAGGAGCACTCAAATATATAAGGGAAATCTTGGAGGACTTCAAGAAAGATATAGACAGCAACAAACATATAGTAGTTTTTTTTTTTTTAGAAAATACTACCAAAAATGGATAGATCATCCAAAAAATAGATCAAGAAGGATATTGTGGAACTGAAAGACACATTAGATCAAATAGACTTAACTGATATATGTGTGTATATATATATATATATATATATATATATATATATATATATATATATATATATATATGAGAGAGAGAGAGAGAGAACCTTTCATTTCAAAGAAGCAAAATACACATTCTTTTCAAATGTACATGGAACATTTTCAAAGATAGACTATATGATAGGACACAAAACAAGACTCAACAAACTCAAGAAAATTGAAATCATATCAAGCATTTTCTCTGACCACAAGGGCTTGAAACTAGAAACCAACCCCAAGGAAAAAACTCAAAAACACTCAAACTTATAGAAACTGAATAGCATGGTATTAACAATGAATGAGTTAATAATGAGATCAAGGAAGAAAACAAAAAGCATATGCCATATTCATGGATTGGAAGAACTAACATTATCAAAATATCTGTACTATGCAAAGCAATTTATAGATTCAATGCAATCCCTATTAAAATACCAATGACATATTTCACAGATATAGAACAAACATTTGAAAAATTTATATGAAACCATAAATGATGCTGAATAACTGCAGCATTTTTGAGAAAAAAGGACAAAGTAGGATGGATCACAATACCTGATATTAAACTGTATTAGAAGGCCTCAGTAATCAAAACAGTCTTGTACTGGCATAAGAACTGACACATAGATCGATGGAAGAGAATAGAGAGCCCAGAAATAAACTCATGTCTCTATGGTCAATTAATATTCAACAAAAATGGCAGATGCACAAAATGGAGTACAAATAGCCTCTTCAACAAATGGTGCTGGGAGATCTGGAGAGCTGCATGCAAAAAAATGAAACTTGATCACCAACTTACACCATTCACAAAAATAAACTCAAGATGCATAAAAGACTTAAATACAAGTTGCAACACCATAAAAGTACTTGGCAAGAACATAGACAGGAAAATCTCAGAGATTCCATGCAGCAATATTTTCACTAATATGCAAGGGACATAAAGGAAAGAATAAACATGGGAATTCAAAGTAAAAGGCTTCTGTACAGCTAAAGAAAACATTACAAAATGAAAAGGGAACCAACTGAATGGAAAATATATTTGTCAATGATACCTCAGACAAGGGTTAGATCTCCACACTAAAGTGCTTACATGACTCCACTCCAGGAAGACAAACCATCCAATTAAAAAATAGGCAAAGGATCTGAACAGACATTTATCCAAGGAGGACATACAGAGGGCCCAGAGACATATGAAAGGATGCTCAGTATCACTAGCCATCAGAGAGATGCAAATTAAAACCACAAAGAGATACCACTTCACATTGGTCAGAACGGCCATCATAAACAAATCAACAAACTATAAGTGCTAACAAGGTTGTTGAGAAAAGGAACCTTAGTACACTTTTGATAGAAATACACACTGGTGGAGCCACTGTGGAAAATAGTATGGAATTCCCTCAAAAGACTAAAGATGGAACTGTCTTTCAGTACAGAGACCCCACTTTTGGGACTATACCCTAAGAATCCTGAATCACTGACTCAAAAGAACCTATGAATCCCAGTGTTCATAGCAGCACAATTTACAATAGCCAAGTGCTGAAAGCAACCTAAGTGCCTATCAGTAAATGAGTGGATCAAAAAACTAGTACATTTACACAATGGAATACTACACAGCAGAAAGGAAGAAGGAGCTCCTACCCTTCAGAACTGCTCGGATGGAACTTGAGAGCATTATGCTAAGTGAAATGAGCCAGGTGGTGAAAGGCAAATACCATATGATCTCACCTATAAGTGGAACCCAATCGACAAAAAACAAATGAGCAAAACAGAACCAGAGACATTGAATTAAAAAACAAACTGACAGCAACCAGAGTGAAGGGGGAGGATAAATGGGGGGGAAGGGGAAGTGTCCTCAAGGAACATGTATAAAGTACACATGGACAAACGAAAAGGGGGTAGGATTGAGGGTGGGAGGTGAGGATGGGCAGGGAGGGGGGAATTGTGGGAGGGAAATGGAGACAATTGTACTTGAACAACAATAGAAATAATGAGGAGAGGCTTAGGAACCTCTGAGACAACTTTAAACATTCCAACCTCTGAATCATAAGGGTGCCAGAAGGAGAAGAGGAAGAGCATGGAACTCCTTTTTAAAAATATTGATCTAACCCAGGTCTCTCATGTTACAGAGTAGAAAACTAAGGCTAAAAGTCATACAGAAATTTAGTTTATTTCCAGATATAAAAACCAGATTTTCTGATTGCCAATCTAAGGAACTTTGTGACTCCATGCTGCTCTTTCTTAGAAACTTATCACTAAATTTCTGTGGGCTAAAATACTTTTTCCTATAACAGCAAGAATGAAAACTGATATCTTCACTGGTAATTGGTTTCGCAGGCAGCACTGCAGTGATACATTTTGTGGTCTAATGAGACAATTTTAAATCTCAAAAATCTGTCAATAAAATCAACATATAATGTCAAAAGAAAACATACTTTTCTGCCTGAAGCAGAAAGAATGACTTAATTATAGCTCATTCAGTTGTGTTAACATCTAAAGGGACAATGTGTAAATCAAGAAAAGAGGGGATCATTATGAACACAGAAAAACAAGGTATCAGAAGGATCCCAGTTGGCAGTGTATATATCCTGGAAAGTCTAAGCACCACTAGAATCTAAAGGACCTCCAAATTCAAGTCACTAAAAAATGTTTCTAACAGGTAGAGATGGTCTGGATAAAATATCCCTTAAACTGATCCATCTCCTTTTTGTAGGAGTCCTTCCTTATTAAACAATCTTCTACATCTGCTTAATAATTGGGCTTTTCAGGAGGTAAGAGTGTTCCTTCTTTGCAGTCCGTTTTCTGTCTTAAGTTCTCTTTTTACTCTACAGTCTTACTGGGCAATTATCTCCACTGTTACAGCTTCCACTTCCTATAACCAATGAATACCAAATCTCTAGCTCTAGTTCTGCCCCTCTACTGAGTTTTAAAACCATTAATCCAATTCCCTGTTACTGTATGCCTTCAGGCCCACATGACCCTCAAACTCAAAAGCCATGGATTAGTTAGGGCCCCAACCAGAAGCAGAAAACACATTCAATATAGAAAAATTTGAGCCAGCTGATTTTACAAAGAGGCTATTTACAAAGGGGTAGATGTAGGGGAACAATAAGGGATTAAAGCTTTAAATCAAGATAGTAGCCTTTGAGCTGTTATCACCCTGAGGGGAGGACTAAGGGAGGGAGCAGTCACTAGACTCTGAAGGAAGAGAAAGTTCTGTAGAGTTGGCCACCTTCAAAGGAACAGTGTTTTTTCAGTTAAGAGAATCAAGCAGCCCAAGGCAATTTCTCAGAGAGGAAGCCAAGGGAATAATAATCCTGACCTCTCTGTTTTTTTATTCAGTTTTGTAATGGTGCCTCCTGTTGGCTGAGTGCAGAAGACACTGCAACCCAGAAACAAAGCTTATTCAGTTCATCTTCTCTGGGAGTGGATTTTTGAGCAGCAAATGGAAGATATCTGGCATGTGCATGTTTTTGTGCATGCACATTTGCATATCATGTGTGTGCCTATGTATGTGTGTGCACATATAAATGTATCTGTATATAATATACATATATATTTTTTGTATGCATGCAATTGCCCCAACACATATTCTTGCTACCCATTCTATTAAAAAAATGCACTATACTGTGGAGTGCATATCAGGCCTGGATTAATCAACTTCAGGGTCCTCAGAGGAAGAATGCAGTTTCCCAAAAGGGGGTTCCATGAAATAGTGTTCCTGTATGTTAATAGGTATTCTAAGATAAATGGATTCTGTGATTAGATAAGTTTGAAAATACTGGGTAAAAAATGGTTCAACTGTGTTTAATATTTTAGTACTTCTGAGGGCCCTTATATCTTAATATGTATTATAATCATCTAAGAGAAAATTATAATAATTAACATTAGTTCAAATAATGTGGTTGAAGAAGATTTCCTAGAACTAATGTTCTAAAAAACACAGTTTGAGACATTCTGCTCTAGTCTAACCACTCCATTTGAAAGATAGAAAACTGAGCTGCAGAAAGAGAATGTTTTACCTCAAGTCCCATGATAGCTCAATGAAAGGGCCAGAACTCAGGCCTACGACTCAGAAATCTGTAGTCCACTGCTGTTTGCATCATATCACATTGCCTTACTAGCTTCCTTTAATAATAGCATATTAATAATATATCTTCTATGAGTTTACCTAAACCATTTTTGAATTTTATTTGTTTCTTCTATGTATTACCTTAGGATAACAATTGCCAAAAATTACTATTGGCAGAGTAAAATATCATTTAAATTTGCCTTAAAATTAAAAAGGGTAAAGGATTTACATGAACAATTATAAAGGACATATGGACAATAACAAAGTGGGGTGGAAATGGGGGAGGGAGGAGGGAGGATTGGGGGAAAAGACAGAAAACTGTACTTGAGCAACAATAAAAATAAATTTTTGATTTCCACCTTTACAGAAAGGGACTCCAAGATCTCTTATTCTAGATTTTGTGAACAAGGTTATTTTTCCCTCTTCGAGTCTTTGATGATAATGGTCTTGGATTTTTACTCCCTCTCAGTCTCTGTCTTTTTATCATAAAAGCACATGAAATTTGCAAGTTAAGACTCTGAGGTTCAGGCTAAACTCTGCTAATGAGCAGCAGAGTAATCTTGGGCAAGTCATATTTCAGCTCTCGGTTCCTAGATTGGTAAAATTGGAGGGGGTAGAAGCTGAAAAATAGCAGAATAGGTAATTAGATGTTTTCCTTGAGTCTGTGAATTCTTAGACTGCACACAATGTAGCTGCCTCTTGATGTTATACGAATAGGATCATGTTAGGCTAAGGACATACGTTGTTTCTTAATTTTTGCCAATTATCATGATTGAGAATTACTAAACTTTACTGATTTCAAATCCATCATTGTATAGGTGTGATTTCCAACAATTTTAAATGTGTTGCTTTATACTTGGCCATGTTGAAACTCATCTAACTTCTTTCTGCTCTTTCGCATACACTCTAGAGAGTTCACTGATATTTATCCTTGTAAAGTAAACATCTTCCTACCTGCAAGGGTTATATTTAAGCAGCAATTCCTATTCCATATAATTTATAGAAATATTAAGATGAGCTCAGGGTAACATAAGAGTTTCAATAATTTTTAGTTTAAAATGTCAAATAATTTTTCTCCTAGCTTTTTATTCTGAAAGTTTCAGATGTACAGGAAAAAAAGTACTGAACATTTCTATCCAGATTCTGAAAATTATTAATTGCTAACAATTTAGACACTTTGTGTACTTTCCCTCTCAATATCATCTAAGAAAATTATCATTAATTCAATAATACAATCTAATGTATAGTCCATATTAAAAATTTTCAATTTTCCTCCAAATACCGTTTTTCAATATATGATCCAATCAAGCTTCATAAATGTATTTGTTTACGCCTCTTTATTTTGTTTTAACCAAGAAGAGTTCCCCTTCTGCCTTTATAATGACCGTTATCTTATTTGAGGAACTTAGCTAATTGTTTTGTGAAGTGTCACATATTCTGATTGTTTCTTTATTAATGTATTTAGGGTAAAAATAATTGGCAACAGTACATCATTGGTATTGTTTTGTATTTGCCATTACCTCACATCCAGAGGTAAATAACATCATGCTATTCTTCTACTAGTGATGATAAGTTGGTCACTTTATAAAAGTGGTGAACATCAAATCTTTTCCTCAGATTTCTACACCTTCCTCATTTTAATTAATAGTAATTGATCATTTATGGCCTTGTGAATATCCTGTTCCCCCAAAATATTTTGCCTTATATTTTAGTATTTACTGAGTTATTCATGCAGTGGAACTGACGGAATGGTGATTTGTTATCATTCCCAATCTATTCATCAATGATTATTTTTTTAAAGAAGTATTGCATTACCAAACACATAAATTTTAAATATTTTCCTTCTCTGCTCCCCTCACAATTTTTGAGAGTATCACAATGAATTAATGAATATACACATTTTTAATTTGAGGTGTTATAACATAGCCATTGATTTTGTTTTTAGCTTGGATTGTATTTATTCATTTTTCTTTTTTAATTTTTTTCAGTTACAGTTCACATTCAATATCATTTTGTATTAGCTTCACATGTGCAGCATTAGTGGTTAGATAGTCATATACTTTAAAAAGTGTTCCCCTTGATATTTCCAGTATCAAACTAACACTATACATAGTTATTATACTTTATTGAATATATTTTATATGCTGTACTTTACATTCCCATGACTATTTTGTAACTACAAGTATGTAATTGTTAATATCTTCTTTACCTTTTCACCTTCTTCACCTCAGGCAACAATCAGTGTGTTTTTTGTATTTATGAGTCTCTTTCTGTTTTGTTTGTTCATTTATATTGTTCTCTATATTCCTTATATAAGTGAAATCATATAGTATTTGTCTTTCTCTGACTGGCTTATTTCACTTGGCATATTACCCTCTAGGTCCATCCATACTGTTACAAATAGTAAGATTTTGTTCTTTTAATAACTTTTTAAATATTTTTTCTTTTTTTCATTTTTTATGTTTCAAAGTATTTGCTTATTTTTTCAAAATTTTTATTGTTTTTTTTTACTTTTTAAATTGTTGTTAAAGTACAGTTGTCTCCATATTCTCCACCCCACTACCTCCTGCCCCACCCATCTCTACCTCCCAGCCATGATCCTACCCCCCTTGGCTTTGTTTTTTATTGTCCTTAAATTTTTATTGAATTTATCAGAGTGATATTAGTTAATAAAATTATATACATTTCTTGAATACAATTCTATAACATATCATCTGTATATTGGATTGTATGTCCACCACCCAAAGTCAATGTCCCATCATCACCATTTACCCCCTTTATCCTCTTCTACCTGCCCTCCCCTTCCCTCTGGTAATCACCATACTGTTATCTGTGTCTATGAGGGTTGTTGTTTATTTTTGGGGGGTCTTAACCCCTTCACCTATTTTACCCAGTCCCATAATGCCCCTCAATTCTGACAGGTGTTACGTCTATTTTCTGCAACTATGACTCTCTCTAGTCATAGAGTCTAGTCATAGTCTCTTTATTTCGTTCATTAGATTGCACATGTGACTGAAATCATATGGTATTGGGTTGGCCAAAGAGTCTATGTGGTATTTTCTGTAAAATAAAAAACATATCATTTTTGATAATAACTTTATTGACTTTGGATATTTCCCACATGGTAGAACAGTGATTGTTCTCAATTAATGTCTCAGTTTGATTGCTATCAACTTCAACTGGTGTACCTGATCATGGATCATAGTCCGCCAAAAAATTTCCAGCACAAAACTCCCAAACAGCTTTTTTAAAAAAATATATTTTATTGATTATGCTATTACAATTGTCCCATTTTTCCCCTTTATTCCTCTCTGCCCTGTACTCCCCTCCCACCAGCATTCTCCCACCTTAGTTCATGTCCATGGGTCATACATATAAGTTCTTTGGCTTCTACATGTCCGATACTATTCTTAACCTCACCCTGTCTATTTTCTACCTACCATTTATGCTTCTTATTCCCTGTACCTTTTTTCCCATTCTCCCATCTCCCCATCTCCATTGATAACCCTACATGTGATCTCCATATCTGTGAATCTGTTCCTGTTCTATTTGTTTCCTTAGTTCATTTTTGTTTTTTATATTTTTTAGGTTCAGTTGTTGATAGTTGTGAGTTTCTTGTCATTTTACTGTGCATAGTTTTCACCTTCTTTTTATTAAATAAGTCCCTTTAACATTTCATACAATAAGGACTTGGTGATAACGAACTCCTTTAACTTGACCTTATCTGGGGGGCACTTTATCTGCCCTTCTATTATAAATGCTAGCTTTGCTGAATAGAGTAATCTTGGATGTGGGTCCTTGCCTTTCATGACTTGGAATACTTCTTTCCAGCCCCTTCTTGCCTATAAGGTTTCTTTTGAGAAATCAGCTGATAGTCTTATGGGAACTCCTTTGTAGGTAACTGTCTCTTTTCCTCTTGCTGCTTTTAAGATTCTCTCCTGATCTTTAATCTTGGGGGATGTAATTATGATGTGCCTTGGTGTGTGCTTTCTTGGGTCCAACTTCTTTGGTACTCTCTGAGCTTCCTGGACTTCCTGGAAGTCTATTTCCTTTGTTAGATTGGGGAAGTTCTCCTTCATTAGTTTTTCAAATAAGTTTTCCATTCCTTCTCTTCCTCTTCTCCTTTTGGCACTCCTATGATTCAGATGTTGGGATGTTTAAAGTTGTCCAGGAAGTTCCCATGGTTCTCATTTTTAAAAAAAATTTGTTCCTTCATTCTGTTCTGGTTGAATGTTTATTTCTTCCTTCTGGTCCAAGCCATTGATTTGAGTCCCAGTTTCCTTCCCGCCACTGTTGGTTCGCTGTATATTTTCCTTTATTTCACTTTTCATAGTGTTTACTCTTTTCTCTGTTTTGTGACCGTACTCCACCTTTTCTGTAACCATCCTGATTACCAGTGTTTTGAACTGTGCATCTGATAGGTTGGTTATCTCTTCATTGTTTAGTTCTATTTTTTTCTGGAGGTTTGATCTATTCTTTCATTTGGGCCATTTTTTTTTTTTGTCTCCGTGCAACTGTTACACAGTAAGAGGCAGAGCCTTAGGTATTTGTTAGGGTGGGGTAACCCAGGTTGCTGTTTTGTGGTGATGTATGCTGGGGAGGGGTCTGAGGGGAAACAATGTCTCTTGCTTAGCTCTCTGCCAGCTTTCAGTCATTTCCTCTGCTACCCACAAGCAAATTCACCCCATCTGGTGCCGATTCTTGGGTGGTTGATTTTGCGTACATTCTAGGACCCTGTGGGTCTCTCCCACTAACTTTCCTGTGAGGTTGGAAGTGCCTCCCACCACTGGAACCCCCACAGGCTTTTACCACCAGAGTTTTTAAGGCTGTATTTTCCCACGCTGGAACCCTGGGTTGCACTGTCTGTCTCACTCCCCAATTGTTTCTCCCAGTTTATCCACATGCAAATGTGGGACTGCCCATTTCAGCAGCCACTGCCTCACCCACCCTGGTCCTTCAGATGCTCCCTGCCATGAGACCTCTCCACATCAGCTGCCTGTCTCTGCCCCTCCTACCATCTGGATGAATGTTTTTCTTTAACTCCTTGGTTTTCAGACTTCCATACAGTTCATTTTTTTGTCAGTTTTCCTTTTTTTATTTTTCAATTTGTTGTTGTCCTTCTTTTGGTTGTGAGAGGAGGCAAAGTGTATCGACCTACACCACCATCTTGGCCGGAAGTCTCTACAAACCACTTTTGACATGTTTGATCAGTCACAGCACCTTCTCCATATACTGTACAAATCTTTTTTAAAAAATATTTCAGTTGCATTTTTACCTTTCTTGAAATAATAAAGCACAGTATGCCAGAAATATTGCCTGTTTTCTTCCATCTTCAATATTAAAATGACTACACAACAATTCAGCAATTTTGATTTTTTTTACATGCATGCTGATATGATAGCTGTCATAATACAATCTAATAAATTGTTTTGAATGAGATTAAAGACATAAATGCTACTAGAACTATCTTATGGGGGAAAAAAACAAATTAACTTTTTGACCAATGCAATATATATCTTTCTCTTACTGGTTTCTTTCACTTACCATAATATTCTCCAAGTTCAACCAACCTGTCACAAAAGGTAAGATCTCCTTTTTAAGTTACTTTTGTAAATTTCAGTAGTTTTTCTTATCTTTCTAGGTACTATTCCATTTTATTTAGTTAATTTCTCCTTATGAAGTTGTTGATAGTATTCCCATATAACTCTTCTTATTTTGTAAGAACAATAGTGTTTTTTTCATTCATTTTAAATGTTTGTAATTTAGGTCTTCTTTATTTTTTTTCTTGTTCAGCGTCTGTCAGTTTTGTTGGTTTTATTTTAAAAAGAGTTTGATTTTTTATTTTTAATTCTTTTTTTGTCATTTATTTCCAATTTAATATTCATTTATTTCTTCCTTTTTTTCTTGTTTTGGGTTTAGTTTGTATCTTTATCTCCATTTTATTAAGTTTGGAAATTAGGTTATTGATTTGATATCTTTTTGTTTTTAAAATATATGTTTTTACAATATATGTTTTTACAGCTATAAATATAAGCACTGCTTTATGTGCATTCCTTAAGTTTTGGTATGTTGCATTCTTTTTAATTCATCTCAAAAATTTTTCTAATTGCCCTTGTGACTTCTTCTTTCACCCATTGGTTATTTAAGATTGTGATGCTTAATTTTTACACAGAACCTGAACTATTATTCTCATTCTTCAAAAAAATTTTATGTGACTTATCAGTAACTTTTTTTCAGAGGATATAAGGAATAAGAAAGTATTCTGGTATCTTTTTTCCAAATATCTAGCAATTTGTACCAATAACACTTTTGAATAGTGCATATTATTGACTGCTTTAGAATGAAGCTTTTATTTATTTATTTTCCTGGCCCTCGAGTTTTATTTAAAATCCTTCCTTGGTTTTCTCCATTTCCACTCCATTACTTGAATTTATTTTTTCATAAATTATAAAATGTTTATTATACATGTTATAATTTTATCTAAAGTTATATCCCCCATTTTACTTTATTTTTAATGTTCTGCATCATTTATTTTTTACTGTTGTTCAGTTATAGTTGTTCCACCTTTTTCTACATTGCTGTCCCCTATGCCACCTCTCCCCTCCATGAGGGAACATTAGTATACTGTTGGTTGGAGTGCAGACTGGTGCAGACACTGTGGAAAACAGTATGAAATTTCCTCAAAAAACTAAAGATGGAACTGCCTTTCAATACAGTGATCCCACTGCTGTGAGTATACCATAGAATCCTGAATCACCAATTTAAAAGAACCTATGCACCCCAATGTTCATAGCAGCACAACATACAATAGCCAAGTGCTGGAAGCAACCTAAGTGCCCATTACTAAATGAGTGAGTCAAAAAACTATGGTATATTTTAACAATGGAGTACTATGCAGTAGAAAGAATAAGGACACACACAGCATGGATAGAACTGGAGAATATGTAAGTGAAACAGCCCAGGCAGTGAAATACAAATACCATATGATCTCACCTATAAGTAAAAGCTAATCAACAAAATGAACAGATGAGACCTGGAAATAGAATGATGCTTAAAATACATGAGATTCTTTAGTGTATCTGGCTCTACTTAGGGAATATATATATATTTTTGTATCTGTGTACCTTTTCTCCAGTTTCAAAAGGCACTTCAATTCTTTTATCTTCCTAATATATTTAAATATATGACTGAATTAATCTTCATATATTGTGGGGGATTGCAATTTTTATTGCTACTCTTACATAGTTTCTTTAAAATGATTATGTAATGTAGCCAAAATATTTCTTTTGACATATGACTGAGATCATATTGAATTTATAGCTATATTTCTGGGTGTTGACATCTGTACACTAAGTTTTCCTAACAAAAATTTATTTATTTATTTCCATATATTTATTTATCTTATGTACTAGATTAGTTTTAAATCAGACTTTAAGTGCAAACTGAAAATTTCTTATTAAATATCTTCAAGTATTGTATTTATTTTTGCTGGTTCTAACAAAGAGATATTTGCTTCCATTTGATTTTCTGAAATTTTCTAACTTTTATTTAAATACAAAATCCATTCAAGTTTTGTGTATTAATATTGTAACTAGACATCTTAGTAGATTCCATTTTCTATTACATTTTCAGTGGCTTATTGAATTTTCTAAGTATGAAATAATTTCATTCACAGATAAGTATAATTTTGACATAGCTCTTTCAATAATGAGCTTTTAGTTTTTTTCTAGTTAAAAGTAAAGAGCTAATACTTATGAAACAGTATTAAAATATATTTTTGTGGTGGTACTTATTGTGCTGTTACTGATTTTATTAAAAATGCCTGTGTTTTTATCCTTAAGAATATTCTAACATTTTTAGTTTAAGAAAATGTTTATAATTACTGAAGTATTTGTACATTCCACTATTTAGTGAAAAGAAAAATAATCAGCCTTACATCAAGAATTGATATTTGATTTTGTCAAATGCCTTTTTGGCATTCATTGAGATGATCTTATTTTTCACTTTGATCATTAAATGATAAATTTTATTAATATATTTCACAATGTGGAACATTTTTAAATTTAATATACTGCTGCATTCAATCAGCTCATAGTTTATTTGAGTAGGTGCATTATTTATAAGTGTATTACACTTGTCTTTGTTATTCAGTATCTCTTTGAGTGTGTGTGTGTGTGTGTGTGTGTGTGTGTGTATTTCTCTCCCCTTCTCTTCCTGTGTTTTGCTTCTCAGATTTTGGTATCTGTGTTGTGTTGATTGAGTTAAAATAGTCTGGAAGCATTCTTTTCTTTTTGTGTGTTTAGAATTTTAAAAATAGATCAAGGTGATCTGTTCCATAAAGTTTTTTTATTAATGTTCGAATACAGTTGTCTCCATTTTTCCACCACCAATTTCCTCTGCCCCGCCTACCCCCACCTACCACCCTCAATCCTACCCCCCTTTGGCTTTGTCCATGGGTCCTTTATACATGTTCATTGATGACCCTTTCCCTTCTTTCCCACACTATTTCCCTCGCCCCTCCCCTCTGGTCACTGTCAGTTTGTTCTTTATTTCTAAGTCTTTGGTTCTATTTTGCTCATTTGTTTGTTTTATTGATTAGGTTCCACTTATAGATGAGATCATATTGCATCTGTCCTTCACCACCTGCCTTATTTCACTGAGCATAATGCTCTCCAGTTCTATCCATGCTGTTGTGAAGGGTAGGAGCTCCTTCTTTCTTTCTGGTCCATAGTATTCCATTGTATAATGATCTATACTATACCTACTATTGTTTTCTCTGTGCCTTATTCTTGTAGTCAGTTCTTGTGAATGTCCCATGCAGCATCAAAATAAGTTGTAGTCTCTAAAGTCATGATAACATATTCAATATATATTTATTAGGTCAAGTTTGTTAATTATATTATTTAGAACCTTTCAATCTATATTAACTTTTTATTGATCTACTTGCTCTACCATTGGTTAACTAGGATGAGTACAAGTATCCTACTACTATTGTCTTTTGCAAATTTGTCCTTTAATTTTATTGTTTATTGATTACATGTTACAATAATATTTGACATATACAGATATATGGTAGGTATATAGTTATTATATATTTATTGTTGATTTTACATTTGTTAATATAACTGCCCCTTTTGTCTCCCCTAATACTTTTTCATCTTTAATTTGAATTATTCTGGGGTTTTTTGTATCCACACATGTTTATATATTAAAAGTATAACTTTCAATAAAAGTTTTTGGAGTGAAAAAAAAGAATCCCACACCCAAATAGACAGTAGCCATATAAAAAGGTGTTCTACCCATTCATGAGGGACATGCAAATGAAGATCAGAATTAGATAGCACTTACATTCATAGGAATGGTAAGTTATTTTTTTAGGTTGGTAAAGAGATAATTTTTAACCAATTTTTTATTGTTGTTCAAGTACAGTTTCTGCCCCCCCACCCCTCTCCTTATTCTGTTATTAATAGCACAACACTAATTATCTTTTTTTGGAATGTCATTGTTCTTTCTTTCACTTTGACCCTTCTGTGTTATTTTGTCTTAGATGTATTCCTTGAATATAATATAAGCCAATATTCATGTTATTCTTGCCTAAGAATCATTTTGGTAGGTAGAGTTATTTTCATTTGCATAATTTGATAGAACATATTTTGTATTATTTTTATTACTGTATTTTTGTTTTTTATTTTTCATAATCTAGTCTTATCTTCAGTTTTTTTAAAGAACTTGAAATTTTGCAAAATAGTCATGGAGATGTAGAGTGCAGCATAAGGAATATAAGTCAATAATATCTTCAGTATTATGCAGTATTTTTTCTTGTCTGTTTCTGCTGTGAGTCGTTTGGAAAGTACACTATGCATATATTTCTTCTGGTAGATTCATTTTATAACTTTAGATAACATACCTAAATGTCTCTTTCTTGATTTATCAAAGGTAGACAGTATTTATTGATACTCTTACATTAAAATCAGCATATCAGGATGTTCATACTTCTTTTTACTTTTCCTGTTATCACCTTCAACTTTAGTATTTTATTTATTTTAATGATTACCTTTAAGAAGAGTTTACAGATTTAGTTGTGTGATCTTTGTTACTTGATTTTACTGAATGAATACCTGAAGAATATTTTTTATTCTGAAATTCTAAAGTTTTATCAGAATGTGAATTGGTGTTTTTGCAAGTCTTTCTTCTTTTTCCCCCCTGAGATATAGTATGATTTTTGGTTTATGGAATTGATTTATTTTTGCAGTCCAGAAAATCTCCTATGCCTTTGATTTCTTTTTCCTTTGCTGGGTACTCTACATTAGAGACAACACTTTTCTTTATGTTGACCCTCTTATACTACTAATTTTTCTCAATTTTTGTAATTAGTGTGTCTTTTTGCTTTTCCTCTATCTGTTATTATAGGTTGAAATATTTTAAATAATATATATGTATATAATATATATGCTATATAGATATATATTATGTTTTTACATCTTTTGTTTCTAATATATCTCTTTCTTCTGTAACATTGTTGATTTGGTCCTTAGATTTCTTAATTAGTTTTGCAATCTCCATTTTTATTACATTCAATTTTCTATCATCTAGTTTTTGATGTCTTGTTTCATTGAATTAATATTGGATGCAATTACTTCTAGAGTTTGAAACACTGAGAATTTTCTTTCAGTTTTTGCACAATGTTTTCACCAAGAATGAATTTTTTTTATCTTCTTGTAGAATCTTTCCTTCCCTCTTTCTTGTAAGGCTGGGGTATTTGTGCACATTTGCCAAAATATTTCTTTGAGTTTTCACATATTCAAAGTGGGTGGTTTAATGGAAATTTTATATTTGTTTACATATGATATGGATAAATCCTTGACTTCTGCCCAACTTTATCCGGGTGTTGATTTCCTCAGAACTTTAAGGACTGGGTATTGTTTATTTCATTTATTTTTCTGTAGCCTTAGAGTTTAAGTAGAGTGGAACACCTTTACTGGTGTTGTAATCAATATTAATTCAAGAACTTGTACTCTTGCCATTACTAGTGTGGCTCAGTAAATTGAGTGCCAGCCTGCAAACCAAAGGGTCACCAGTTCAATTCCCAGTCAGGGCACATGTCTGGATTTCAGACCTGTTCCTTGGTGAAAGACTCATGAGAGACAACTACACATTGATATTTTTATCCCTCTCTCCCTCCCTACCCCTCTGTCTAAAAATAAATAAATAAATAAAATTTTAAAAAAGAACTTGTACACTGATTTACCTTATGTAATTTTGATATATATCCTTTACCAGAGTTCACCTCAGTTACGCTAAGGTATATCCTATTCCTATATATGAAGGGGGGCCACTTCACTTTGAACCATGACTTTAATTCAGGGTGGAGCATTGGAGATTTTGTCTCCAACAAAGGCAGTTAATAATGCTTTTTACTTCTGTCGCTTCATGCTCATCACCCTAACAACCATGTTAACTATCCTTCCATGCACACTCCCAACTGGAGACCTGGCCTACCACCCAGCATATGCCTTGATTGGGACCCAAACTGGCAACATTTTGGTGTATAGAACGATGTTTCAACCAACTGATCCACAAGGCCAGGGCCACTATGTTTCCAAAAAGTGGGTGGAAAATATAGATAAAACTCATGGGTTGTGACCTAGGTATTATTAGAATTGTTGGGAAGCTTTAATTGTCATTCTCCTTGTGAATTCTCTCCCTGGCTGTCCACACCCTTGGATAATCTTGTTCTATTTTCTCTTTTCTGATCTGCTAAATCCTCAAACATTACTGGAATTAACTATCACTTAGTGATAATAACCATTCTGTTTTCCAGTACAACCTTTTCGTCTTGTTAGCCAAAATGAAAGTAGCAGGCCACTGCTGAGATTCTAAGAGGAAAACAAAACAGAGATGTACATTTTCTAGGAATTTGTAGTGCACTTACAAAAACCCCTGTTTTTAATATCCAGATTGAGATTTATCATTGAGATTTTTGAAGATATTCTTCACTTTCCTTCTTTCCCTCCACCCTTAGTGGCTTAAAGGATGCTGTAATTCCATCTTTCTCTTAAACTACTTTTTCAAAAATTATGATTTTAGATTATGACTCTTTCCATATTTTTCTGCTCTTTTTTAAATATATCACTGTCATCTCCTTATTTTTTGTTCATTTATTTTGTTTTAGGGAGATCTTACAGTCTCCCAATTAGCAGTTATGGAGTACTTACTACATGCCAGGTGCTACTCATACACAAAGAAGGAGCTCTTACGTGCTTAGAGGTCAGTGAAGAATTTAAATTCAATTAAGCTTTGTTTGGTTGTTCTCAAAGAGAACTGTAAGCCTAGAATTGTCCATTTGAAAAATTAAAATGTGAACAGTCTGGCCGAGATGGAGTGGAGGCATAGGTAGATATACTTCGCTTCCTTGCACAACCAAAAGAAGGATAACAACCAATTTAAAAACAAAAAAACAACAAGCACTCCCAGAGATCCAAACTGTATGGAAGTTCAACATCCAAGGAGTTAAAGAAGAAATATTCATCCAGACTGGTAGGAGGGGCAGAGAGGAGAAATCAAGGCAGAGAGGACATGTGACCAGGCAGTGGCTGGCAGATCATGATATCCCACATTCTCATGTGGCTAAGCCATGGGGAACAACTGGGGAGCGAGACAACCTGCAACCCAGGGTTCCAGTGAGAGAAAAGAAAACCTCAAAAATCTCTGACTGTAAAAATCTGTGAGGGTTGTGGTGGTGTGAGAAACTCCCAATCTCATTGGAGAGTCCATTGGAAAGGCCCACAGGATCCTAGAATGTACATAAGCCCACTTACCAGGAATCAGTACCTGAAAGAGCACAATCCACTTGTGGAAACTGAGGGAATGATGGAAAGTGGGACAAGAGCTGAGCAAGCTACCAAGTGGCATTATTCCCTCTCTGACCCTTCCCGCACGTATCATGCCACAACACAATGAATGGGTTGCCCAGCCCTGGTAAACACTTAAGCCCCCACCCTTTACAATGTAACAGGTGTGCCAAGAAAAAGAAGTATGGTCCAAATGGAAGAACAGATAAAAACTTCCAAAAAAGAACTAAGCGATGAGGACATAGCCAACTTATCATATGCTGAGTTTAAAACACTTTTTTAGTCTCTATGCCATTTATTTCCATTCTAATATTTATTATTTCCTTCCTGTTACTCTTTCCTTATTGTTCTTTTTCTAGTTCTTTTAAGCATACAGTTAGATTTATTTGAGATTTTTCTTTCTTTTTGAGTTAAGTCTATAGTGCAATGGACTTCCTTTTCAGGACTGTTTTCACTGTGTCCCACAGACTTGGGGTTATTGTGTGTTCATTTTTGTTTTCAGGTGATATTTTATTTCTTTCTTGATCTCATTGACAACCCATTCATTTTTTAATGTCATGCTATTTAGCCTCGATGTGTTTGAACATTTTTGAGTTTTTGTATTGTAGTTTATCTCTGGTTTCATACCATTGTCATCTGAAACAATGTTTAATAATATTTCAATCTTCTTCAATTTTTAAAACTTATTTTGTGTCCTAACATGTGATCTATCTTTGAGAATACACCACATCCACTTGAGATGAATGTATATTCTGCAGCTCTGGGATGAAATGTTTTGTAAATATTAATTAAACCCATCCAATCTACTGTGTCATTTAAGGTCTGTTTCATTGTTGACTTTTTGTCTGGAAGATCTATTCATTGATGACAGTGGAGTATTAAAATCCCCTACTATGACTGTATTGCTGTATACCTATCCTTTAAACTCCAACAAGAGAGAATTTCAGGGGAAAAGAGAAAGGGTTTATAGGAACCAGTATAAAGGACACACAGACAAAAACAATGGGGGGGTGGAAATGGGAGGGAGGTCAGAAGGGCTGGGGGGTGGGCTGGGATGGGAGTAAAAGGCAGAAAACTGTACTCAAACAACAATTAAAATAAAAAAAAATAAAGTCCAACAAAATTGTATTTACATATTTAGGTGCTCCTATATTGAGTGCATTTATTTTTACAAGGGTTATATCCTCTTGTTGGGTCAATCCCTTTAGTAATGTGTAGTGACCTTCCTTGTCCCTTGATATGGCTCTTGTATTGAAGTCTATTTTGTCACATATAAATATTGTTACCCCATTTTTTCATTATCATTTGCGTGAAATATTTTCCCATCCTTTCACTTTCAGCCTGTATCTTTTGTACTGGGGTGAGTCTCTTGTAGACAACATATGTATGGCTCATGTTTTCTTATTTGTTCAGCTAATGCTATATCTTTTTGTTGGAAATTTAATCTGTTTACATTTGTTTATTATTGATAGGTACTTATTTGTTGCTATTTTCCCTTCATACTTCTGTTCTTCTTCTTAAAGCAGTCACTTTAACATTTGTTGCAATACTGGTTTGGTGGTAATGAACTCCATTAGCATTTTTTTCTGGGGAGATCTTTATTTCACCTTCAATTTTAATTGATAGCCTTGCTGGATAGAATAATCTTGGTTGCAGGACCTTGCTTTTCATCACTTTAAATACTTTATGTCAATCCCTTCTGGCCTGAAGTGTTTATGTTGAGAAATCAGATGACAGCCTTATGAAAATGCCCTTGTAGTTAACTGTCTCTCTCTCACTACCTTTATGATTCTATCTTTGTCTTTAATCTTTACATTTTAATTATGATATGTCTTGATGTGGGTCTCTTTTGTTCATCTTGGTTGGGACTCTCTGTGCTTCCTGAACTTGTGTGACTTATTCCTTCACCACATTAGAGAAGATTTTAGCCGTTATTTCTTCAAACAGGTTCTCTATCAATGTGATGCATATGATTGTCCTAGAAGTCCCTTATACTTTCCTCACTTTTAAAAAGTTTTCTTTTATTTTAGATACTCTGCTTAAGTGCTTATTTTTACCTTGTCTTCTAAATCACTGATTCAATTTTCTTCTCCATCTAACCTACTGTTGATACTTCTAATGTAGTCTTCATTTCAAATATTTTATTCTTAATTTCTGACAACTTATTTTTTATGGTTTCTATGTCTTTTTCAATGCTTACTATCTCTTTGTTTCAGTTGTCACTGAAATCATCCATTCTTCCCCTAAGATCCTTGAGCATCCTAATAAACATTGTTCTAAACTACTCATCTGGTATTTTGGTTGCTTCCATTTCATCCATTTCATTTAATTCTTTTTCTGGAAATTTCTCTTGTTCTTTTTTTTGGGGGGGGGCATTTTTCTTTGTGTCCACATTTTGTCTGTGTGTATTATGTAGGTCTGCTATAACTCTTTAAGTTGTTATAATAGCTTTATGATGAAGCTGTCTTGGGCTCAGCGAAACAATATCCCAGATCACCTGAGCTCTGTGCTTCAGAAATGTTTCTTGTGGTTTATGTGCACCCTCCTGTTGTAGTTGAGTATTGAATGTTATTGGCCTTTTCTTGGGTGGAGTTAATACTTCATGCTGGGTGACTATAAGGGTAAACCTCAATTGCCATGTATGAGACATTTTGCTGGGGCTGCCCACTTAGGTGGAGTTGTGCCCAGCAGGGTCTGTTGCCTGCCCAAATCCTGCTTTTGGTGTGCCCCTTGAGTTGGGTCAAGCTCTGGTGTGATATGAAGCCCACCACTGGTTGTATTGGTTCTGGGTCCATTTTGGTAGGGTTCAGGTGCAGGTTGATGTCAGATATTGTGTGTAACTGACCTTGGGCTACCTGTCTAGAGCTACCATGCTGTTGTGTCTGGGTGTCTGGGTGTAGTGAACCTGGGTGTGCATGGGAGGGGTCAATCTGTGTAAAATGACTGTCTTCCTCCTGCTTAGAGCTGAGGACAAATATATGAAAGGACCAAGGCTCCCTGAGGTCCACCTCCACCCATCAGTTACTCTTCCTACTCTTGAGTTCGCCTGGTCTTCCTTCAGTCTTCTGAACAGACTGTAAGATGAGCCCAAGCTAGCCAGGATCCACAGCCCCTTCAACAGTTTGAGTATTCACTGGGCTGGGGCAACTGGAGTGACAACAAAGCTAGTGGTTCCCCTAACTGGGAATCATGTAGTTAGGCACTCAACGAGGGGGAAGTGGCCCCTGCTTCAAAGCCAAACCACTCAGTCTCAGCCAAAGTTTCCAATTCTAGCTCATCCTAGAGAGAATTAATTGTAGATTCAATTTGGGTGCTGCCAGCCATCCCCTCTACAGGAGCAAGCTCACCTTCCCCAGGCTCAGGAGGTTAGGTCAAAAGGGTCTCTCATTGGGTGTGATGACAGCCCAGCCCAGCCCACAGAAGGGAGCTAAGCACTTTTTCCTGGTCCCAGACAATAGCCTCCAAGGTTCTCACCCTTTGAACATACCTGGTCTGACTGTTCTCTCTTCCCTCCACCCATAGAACTGCACCCAGCAGGGGTATCAGGGACTTGGCAGGGTAGATTCAAACAGTCTTTCATTGAAGGTGGCACCCTAGAGCTTGTATGGGGTGAGTTCTTCCCCTCCCCAGGGTAGTAAAGGCTAAACATGCAAGAGAAATTGCATTTCCATTGGAGACACAGTCCATAAATCCCAGCTCTGCATGGCTCCCTGGTCCCCCTGTACTGCTGAACCAGGCAGAATGGGGCCACAGGTCTCAGTCCCATATGACATTCTGTTCTCTCTATACAGCTGGACTGAACAGGATGGGGCTGAAAGTCTCAGCTCTGTTTTGTGCAACTCCTCCGTGCTGTTTAATCCAGCTGGACCGTGCAAGATAAGCAATTAAACAGGTGGGGTAGAGGTGCTGGCTGTGCACCAAAGGTGTGGGAGACCAGCCACACAGTTCTACAAATCTTTCCCCAGCCACACAGTTTGGTCACTGTCTGGATCTCTGCCAGAAGCACCCACCCCCAAATGAGGGCCCCTTAAACTTACTGCTGGGTGAAACCAGCTGACTACTCCACAGAACCTGAGTATGGTAACATGGCCTTGCCAGCAGTTGGAGTTTGGACCGTGAACTTTCTGGCTGGTGTTGTAACAGTAGGGAGTGCTCATCCCTAGGGCCTTCAGTCTTGTAGGAAGACTGAAACCCTGACAACTTTCACCACCAAATGCTACACAAGCTCCACGTCCCATCTCTGTTGTGCTGGGTTGGGGATCCCTGCATGGGGTTGAGACCCTAGTGTTCCTAAGGGAAGAAAGTTCTACAGCTGCAATGTCCCTTAGGCTTCTCAGCCACTGTACACCTCAGTGAGAGGGCTATCTTTCCAGGTTTCCACACTTCTACCAGTTTCTATGTGGCTTCTTCTGTAAATCCTTAGTTATAATATTTCAGTTCAGCTATTCTTCAGATGGTTATTCAGGTTTATTCCTCTATAATTTAGCTGTAAGTCTGGTTTGGGGCTAGAAGCAAGTAGGTGCAGCTTCCAAATATTCCACATCCATCTTGGAATTCCCCAGAGTTGAGTTTTTTCTAATCAAAGAGCTGGACAGGGTGTACTTTAGTATATAGGTTTTCTTTTAACTTCCTGCTCTGAGTTATTTGGTGCTGAAAACACAAAAAATATGAATCACAGATTCTTCTTTTGCCTTGTTAACAAGTGTGTATGACTTCTCAATACATCTGGATTTCCAGGCTATCGGAGAATTTAGAGACTTTTATTACTTTTTTTTTATAATGGGGAAGGGAAAAAAGGACACTGCTTCACAGCCTTTCATCAGTGTTTTCTCCAAACTTCAGCAGGAACTGCAAAGTTTTCAGAGCTCAAATATCTTCTCCCCCTCATAACTAAATCCCTCCATCATATTCTTGATAATAGGTTTGCTTTGATGATGTTTCTGGTGGGTTCTATGGTGGTTATGTTCTTCCTTTCTTTTCTTTCTTCCTTCCTCTCTTTATTTCTCCTAACTTCTTGGCTCACATAGAAGGTTTGTTCCTTAACCAACAGTACAGTTTTGCCTGGCACCCAAGGCCAGCTCAAGAGGGTGATTAACAAAGGACAACCCAACAGAACTCACCACTTTCTACCATCTTACATAAAATAATAGATTGTCATTTTAGGAAAAAATGACATTTTAATAGCATTATAGGATTCTATCATGTGGGTCATGGATCCCTGTGGAATCTTTGAGTTGTGGTAAGGACTCCTTTAATCCATAGGAATATCTCTAAGCTAAATAAACAATTTGGTTCAGTCATAAAACAACTATGTTTTTTCAAAGATTTGCAGATATGGTGGTGAAACAGAGTGTGACATTTAGCATGCATGTATTTTCTTAATCACCTTATGCTAAAATATTAACAATGATATTATTGTTGACAGGATTTTTTAATATAAAGAACTCTGCAAGTTAAATGAAAAGGGCTGGTGATAGAACAATATATGTGGTGTAATCCTATATATATAATATAATCACATATAATATGATCCAGTTGTATGTGAAACACAGTTTATTCTTAGATTATTCTTTATTAATTATTGTATTATTTTCCCTAAAAACAACTATAAACCTACTTTTGCTTTACCCTGTGTATATACATATATATTTTCAAAGATATTACAAAGACACACACAAAAATGGCAGTTCTCAAAGTTCTTAGAAGAGTTCCTAGTTAACTAGGGGGAGTGGTGTCTCAACTAGTAACAGATGAGGACAATTCCTTGTGACTAACGCTGAGATAATGATGATAAAATTAAATACTTTTGTAGCACTTAAAATTGTTCTAAGTTTTCCTTCATTTCTCTTATCGTAGCCTGCATTTGTTCATCTAATTTATGTCCAAAGTCAACCAATTCTGTGAGCTTCCTGATCACCAGTGCTTTGAACTGTGTATCTGGTAATTCGGCTATCTCTTGGTCACTTAAAAAAATTGGTTCTGGGGCTTTCAAATATGTTTGATCCATCTTTTTTATTTTCCTTTGGTCTGGTTGCAGCTGTTTCGTAAGGGCGGCAGAGCCTTAGGTGTTCACCAGGGCGGGGCACCCCAGTCACTTGTTTGTGACGTTGTATGTGGGGACGGGGTCTGAGAGGGAACAATGGCGCCTGCTCTGCTCTCTCTAGGACTTCTGTCCCCTCCATTGCCTCCCACAAGCAAATTGGGCCCTTCCAGTGCTGGCTCCCAGGCGGTGGCCTTGTGCACTTTCTCGGACTCTGTGGGCTTCCCCGAGAAGTCTCCTGTGAGGCTGAGAGAGTCTCCCAGCCTCAGTTCCCAGATGAGGCTCTTAAGCTTTGAAACGCGGCGGCGCTGACTGTTTTCGCTTAGTTTGTGCGCAAATGTGTGGCTGGCTGCGGACAGCTAGCTGCCTTGCGTCCCTCACTGGGTCTGCTAATCGCCTCCGCGCCCAGGGTCCGACACCGGTCCGTCCGCTGCCGTCTTCCCCCTGCGCACCCGCGCCTGCCAGCCAGCGTTTCTTCCCGCCAGGACCCCTCGACCCCTCTCCGCAGGCCTCCGACTCCGCCGCTCCTTACTGGTCTGGATGTATTGGAGCCCGATTTCTGTTCAATTAATTTCTCTCTGTTCTGGTTGTTTATTGTTTCTCAATTTTTGTTGTCTTTAGTTTTGGTTGCGCGAGGAAGCACAATGCCACTGCCTATGCCTCCATCTTGGTCGGAACCGATACCCAAGTATTCTGATGCTACAGTTAATTCTCTCTACTACATTATGGAAATTTGGAGATTCTGTGACAGTGAAATAGGCACCCAGACATCTACCATGCACTCCAGTGGTGGTCCATGTGCCTTCTGGTGGGATTCAGTTGCACTTTCCCTCTCAACCCTGCCCCTACTACATCCATCCTTCTCTGGTTATTAGCAACTTTCTAGTTCCAAAGTTAAACTGAGAGGAGAGCTTGTTTCCATTTTTAAATGAGTGGGCTTTTACACAGAAAGTGCAGACATACAGAAGTGAATAAGACAAATGTAAGTTTTACATTTGTATTTACATTTGTATTTACATGCACAGTCAGGTATTCAGGCATTAGCAATTCACCAGTTCTTTTCAATTACAATGCTATAAGCCCCTATTACATTTGAAATGTAGTATTTGGGCCCAGATCAAACTATGGCATTATAATCCAGTTTTGTTTCTCTGTTCTTTATTTAAGATCTACAGCCTTTAAATCATTTAAGAACACTCTGGTGACCAAAGGGACAAAAGTCCCATTTAAAAATGACATTTGCTTGGAGGTCTAATGTTCCCAAAGAGGATTATCCCATAACCCTTATAATTATACACCCCACTATGCACAATACTCTAACAAGACTACTATTGTATCCACACACTCTAGCTCTAGTTCCAAGTCTGAGGTTCTGATTAACTTAATCATTGGTTAATTTTAATCTGAGCAGCCCTATAGAGGTCAGTGGATAACAGGGCATGGCCTTGGTGCTTTGGCCTAGGTATATGTTCCCAGGCTGAGGAGTAAATTATCTCTAATATTAACTCCTGCTTGAATAGACTAAGGGTAGAGGGTAAGTGGGGAAGATGGGAGGGACTAAGGACCTGAATGCTATCTTTTGGAGAGGTCATAAATAAGATTGTGTGATTGTAACGATCAGCTTAAATAGGGAGTATGCAGAGGGGTTGCTTGGGAGTAACTGAAGGGAAAGCTGGAAGGATGTGTGGTAGTAACTGGATGTTTTAATTCAATATTTGAGTGGAGCAGTTTTGGGAAATGACAATAGCAAGGACGACTGAGAAAAGATGGAGGACAAACACACTGCAGAGGAGTAATTCAAAGTATCTGAGATCCCAGATGTTAACTGCATTATCTATCAGAACCCTGAAGTCATTCAGGATGGTGTCAGAGAAAAATACAACAAATCAAATGATGAGAACTGACCAGAAATTTAGTATGTGGTAACAAAGCAAAGGGGTAAAAGTCAATACACTTGGATGACATGAATCTAAAGCTAAGAAGTCTCCCCTCCCCACTTATAGAGATAGAGGAAGAAACCAATGTAGTGGCTTATTAAATAATAGATCTGATGAACTCATCTTCAATATTTTGGGGATAAAGTATCACATATTGTCTCTGGCTGGTCCAAGTTTTCTTTTATCTCCTGTCTATCCACACTCCCCACTGACTCTCCATCCCCCTCCCTAACAAATATCAGCAGAAAGGTCATTCTGGGAGACTCCTGTCTGCATTTTCATAAGAGGCAGAAAGATGAGCATTACTAATTTTGAGGTATGTGGTACCAACTTAGATGAAACCAAATAGGGCCACCTTGGATGCTACCTCAGATGCCAGAAATCTGGAGTGCCTCAGTTTTGTGCAATTGTTTGGGAGTGTCTGGTGTAATCAGAATCAGTGTATACAAATTATAGGTGCCCTCTAATTTCACTCTCACTCACATGTCCACTAGAAAAGCAGACCCCAAGGTGGACAACAGCTACTAACTATACGGTGGTTTTCCTGGGCCAGACCTATTATAGCCACTCCCACCTGCAGGGCTTTATATGGAAGATGTCCACATGGAAAATATTAACACAAAATAAAAGTGGCTGCAAAGAGGAGATGAAAGCCACAACTGGCCTAACTTCAGAGCAAAACTTCCATCAGTTTGTTCCAGGATGCAGCTGGCATTGTTAGGAGTAACAAGAAAAAGATGAATATAATTCAACAATTTACTGCTCTTGAAGGTCCTGTGCCATGTATCATGATGCACACTGTGAGCAACAAATAACAGAATAAGTTTCTGTCCTTAAATATAAGAAGGCATAGAAGACACAGGTTACATGTTACCTGAAGATACATGTTAATCAAAAGCAGAAATTGATAAGCACTATAATGAGAGAGGTATCCAAGAAGGACATACAGAGGAGGTGGCACTTGAACTGAGTCCTGAAGAATGAATTGGATTTCTGTACATATAGGTGAGGTTCAGGGAACAGCATGGATAAATGCATGAAGTTAGGACACTGCAGAATACTGGGTGTGTAGTGATGAATGTGAAAAAAAAATGAGGATATAAAGTAGTACTAACAGTTAATATTTGTGAATCTCTTACTATATGCCAGGAACAGTGCTGAGAGTGTATTTTAACAATTTTATTTATTTATTTTTAGAGAGAAGGGAAGAGACAGAGAAAGAAAAGGAGAGAAACATTGATGTGAGAAAGAAACATCAGTCAGTTGCCTCTCACAGGTCCCTAGTCAGGGACCTGGCCAACAGCCCAGGCATGTGCCCTGACTGGGAACTGAACCAGCACAAGCTGGTGCTCAATCCACTGAGCCACACCAGCAATGACAAAGTGTATATTTTATATTAACTTATTTAATCTTCACAAAACGCCTATGAATTAGGTTAATATTGTTATCTTCATCATCCCTACTTGACAGTTCAGAAACTGAAGCCTAGGGAATTTAATTAACTTGCTCAAGAGCTCACAGCCACTATGTGGCAGAGCCAAAATTCAAATCCAGGAAATTTGTATCCAGACCAAACTTATGCTCAGAACCTCTATATAACACTACATTTCAACAAAGGCTGGGAGAAGATCATGAAGGGCTTTGAATGCCAGAATAAGATCTTGTGCTCTGTTTGATTCTCAGGTCTAGAATGCACTAGGTGAGTGACGTAGGGCAAGTTACTTACCTGAACTCTAATTTCCAAATTTTTAAAGTGGAGATAATATAAAATATTCTGGAGATTAAATATGATATAAAGCATTATAGATTGGCCTGTAATGGATACTTAGTAAATGTAGCTACCATTTTTCATAGTAGAATGAGTATGACATGGGGCTATTCCAAGTAAAAGAAACATAATTAAGTTTTTTGGTACTGCTGGAATATGAACTGTGATGATACATGGTGATGAGTCTGGGAAAGAAATGCAAGGACCAGCTTATGAAAGACTTTAAATATAACTCTGAAGCATTTCACTGTTATTCTGTAAGTGACAAGGGATACATTAAGCAGAACAAATTTTGAAAGGGCATGTGTGAAAGGTAGAAGGGAAAACACATAGTCACAAATAAACAACCAGAAACCACTTGCTTTCTATCTGACCTTGAGTCAGATACTATAAAGCATATAGAGATAAAGCCCCTGGATTCTATCCAAAAGGGGTGATAAGGCCGGAATCCAGTACTGGTTCACCAAAACCAAGCAATGTCACAGGAATATAAAGTGGTAAAACCACTTTGTAACATACTATAACAGTTAATTAAAATTTAAAAATACACTTACTATATGACCCACTTCTATTTACCTACAGACTTAAAAGTCTATGTTCACTCAAACACCTTTATATGAATGTTGATTGATAGTAGCCCTATTCAAAATCACCAGAGCCTGGAAATGACCCAGTTGTCCACCAACAGTTGAGTAGATAAACTATGATATATCCATACCATGTAATACTACACAGGAATAAAAAAAGAACCAATCACTAATAAAAGTGACAGCATGAATGGATTTGCAAATGAATTTTGCTAAGTAAAAGAAGCCAGGAACAAAAGACTACATACTATATGGTTCCATTTACATGACATTCTAGTAAAATCAAAACTATAAGAACACCCTGGCTGGTGTAGCTCAATGGATTGGGTGCCAGCCTGTGAACCAAAGGATTGTTGGTTCGATTCCCAGTCAGGGCACATGCCTGGGTTGCAGGCCAGATCCCTAGTTTGGGGAGTGTGAGAGGCAACCGCACACTAATGTTTCTCTCCCTATCTTTCTCCTTCCCTTCCCCTCTCTCTAAAAATAAATAAATAAGTCTTTAAAAAACTATAAGAACAGAGGACAGATAAGTTGTTGCCAGGATTTGGGGGTGAAGGAGAGTATAACTAGGACAGGACAATGTAAAAGCATAATTTGGAGTTATTGAAACTGAGATTTATCTGATTGTGGTAATGGTTACATGAATCTATGCAAATAAAATGTCCAATGATAGCTACAAAATTTTGCAATATTAATTGTGCTTTCTCCTTTGACAGGGTTACTAGCCCAATAGTACACAGGGAGACATTGACCATCACCTACTGAAATCAAGTTTTCAAAGTTGCGATATCATTGTAAACTGTAGGGTGAATTTGTGACTGAACAACTGATATCAATGAGAGCTAATTAATGTGGAGGTCTCTAATTGAGTACACAGGGAAGATTCACATCTTTATTTTACTTTATATTTGTATCGGTAACTTAGATGTAGACATAGACTGTTTGAATTTATGAATGATATCAGGCTAGATGGTGTATAGTTAATCAGGATTTTTTAAAAAACTACACATTTATTTGTGCAGTTTGGAACAAAGTGACATTTAGTGAATGGCCTGCTTCAGCGAGTAGCAAATTTCTTGCCAGCAGAGCTGGGTGATAAAAAGCTGCTTTCATGTTAGTGTGAAGCCAGATTTCTACATTGACTAAAATAATTGTTTTCAAACTCGAGGGTGTGATGCATCTGCATTACTGGAGAGCTAGACATAGATTCAGATTCCTGAGTCTCCAGGTTGAGGTTCTGATTCAGGAGGTTTGGGGAGAGGTCTAGGAATGTACATCTTTAACAAATGCCCCTAAGTGATTTTAATCTCACTTTGGGCAATAGTCTCCTGAGAGGTGGCTGATTTATGCTTACTGAGGTCAGCCATGAGGAGGGGAAAGGGCACTAGACTGGTAGTCAGGTGGGCTGAGCTGCTCTCCTGGCTCTTTGCCCATTAAATATTATGCAAGTCCATTCCTCTCTTGGATCCCAATGTGTATCATGTTGAATGTTCTTCTAAATTCTTTATTTTATTTTAATTTTTTTCTGATTCTGAAATTTTTTAATTTAAATATTTTATTGCTTATGCTATTACAGTTGTCCCAATTTCTCCTTTTGACCCCCTCCACCCATTCTGACCCTCATACCCACAGTCAAGCCCCACACCATTGTCCATGTTCATGGTCCTTCATATATGTTCTTTGACTAATCCCTTCACCTTCTTTCCACTAGTCCCCACCTCCTCCTCACCTCTTACAACATTCAATCTGTTTCATGTATCTATGCCTATGGTTCTACTTTGCTCATTAGTTTATTTTGTTCATTAGATTTCACTTGTAAGTGAGATCATATGATATTTATCTTTCATCGACTGGCTTATGAAACTTGAGACGTGTAAGCAAAATAACTTCTTTATTTTATTATTTTTATTTATTTAATTTATTGGGGTGACATTGGTTAATTAAATTATATGGGTTTCAGGTGTACAATTCTGTAACACATCACCTATATATTGTACTGTGTGTTCACCACCCCAACTCAATTCTCCATTCATCACCATCTATCCCTCCTATACCCTCTCCTACATCCCTCCACATCCATTTTCCTTTGGTAATCAATGTATTGTTGTCAGTGAAACTATCCTTTCTTCAAATAAAATCTTAAACAAAACCCCAACATTTGAAGCAAATGCTGAGCTGTCTGGTGCCTCTGTTTGCATGTGTGTAGATGAGGAGTGTCCTGCCCACTCACCATGCCCCCTACAAAGCCCCAGAAGCTCCTCTTTGAGGTTTGAACATCTCTGCTCTGGGATCTTCCAGATGTCTGGGTTATGATGAACAAAGGCCTTTGAGTTTTATGACCTTCATGCCTGATTCCCTGAACCTTTCTCTAACCTGGTACCTGTGTCCACCCCTGCCATCTCCTTCCATCATGCAAAAACCACCAGCAAGTGAGAACTCTGCCCAAATAAGGCTTCTGAGCCAGGTTTTCTCCTCTCCCCTTACCAGGCTACCAATAACTCACTCCATCCTAGCAGCTCCCCCACAGACCCTGCCTGTTTCATCCCTTGGCCTCTAGTTCCAAGTGTATCCCTGTCCAGCCTGCTTTCATGGGGCCAGGGCAGGATGAGTACTAAAAATCAGCTTCAGACAATGCTTTGGAAAGCTTCCCCCAAATCTATTGGTCTAGGCTTTAGTTCCCCAAATTCCCTCTCAGGTCTGTCCTATCACCCCACTGCTTCAAATAGCTTCCTATGCAAGGCAGACCAAGAGCCTTTGGTGATCATCCCCTCCTCATTCCTTAAGCTTTATCTCCAGCTTCCTCCAAGTCATCAGATTTTGTTGCAATCTGAGGACTGTCTGTACAGGGGTTGACTACATTCAACCTTCGCAAAATTCAGTAGATAATTCTTTGTGCCTTAGAATTATCTGTCTCAGCCTGGGTGATAACATTTGAAGGTCATTTGGAACCACAGAGTCTCTGGGAATAGTAACAGCTATCTTTTATTGAACCCCTCCTCTATGACAGCCAATTTCCTGTTCATTACTTTATTTAATTCTCACATCAACTCTGTGAAGTCAGTACATTAGTACTCCTCTTTTCCAGATGAGGAACTCATCTGGAGATCCAGCACAGTTAACCTGCTAAGCTGTAAATACAAAACTGGGGTTGTGGGCCCATGTTCTGGTAATCACAGAGGTGATATTTTTAAACTTTCTGACATGTAGGAATAGACGGAAGCTACTGTGGCCATTCTAGAGGAACAGACACAATGTCCTGGGGAAGTGCAATGGTTAGCTCCTTGTGGTCCTGGGAACATGTCATCACTTTTTCAGTCCTATTCATGGTTGGTGGCAAAGTTCTCCTCTGAGTTTCCACAAATCTACAAGATAGGAACCCCTTACTGCTCAGCTGGGCAATGTCAGAAAACAGGGAATAGGTACCAACTGATGCAATGACTCTGGGCTTTGCCGCAGAAAACAATAGTCTATGGACTGAGTGGTAGGTCAAATTCACCCACAGTTCTCAAACTTGCTTGAACACAACAGCATGCCATTGAAAGATGCACATGGAGGTTTCTAAGCCCCATCACTGAGATTATGATCCAGGAGGTAGACTTAAGACCCAGGAATCTTCATGTGGAACACATTCCCTGAATGATTTGGATGCAGGATTTTCTTTTTTTTCTTCCAATTTTATTTTAATGATTGTTCAAGTACACTTTTCTCCCCTTTACTCCCAATCAAGCCCACCCACCCCCCTCCCAAATTCCCTCCCATTACCACCCTCCCCCTAGTTTTTTCCATGTGTCTTTTAACTTTGTTCCTGTAAACCCTTCCCCTTTCCCCCTGAAATTCCCTCTTCTCTCTCCTCTGGTCACTTGGATGCAGGATTTTCTGTATTCACTTTTCCTCACAAGAGATTTATACCAAATAGCTTTTCAAGTCTCATCCAGCTTTAAGGTTTCTACTATACTTTAGTATTAAGCTGCATGACATGGATGATAAGTCAAATCAGAAAGAGAGGTGAGAAGCACGAGTGCCAAAAGTTATAAATTCATGATTAATAATGGCTTCATGGGAGTGATCACACTTGTGTTAAGTCTTGAAATAGAGATGAAAACTGGATAGGGGGAGTTCTGGCCAAGGTGGAGGCATAGGCAGTCCCATTGTGTCTCCTCGCGCAACCAAAACTAAGGACAACAAAAATTGAGAAACAAGAAAACAACCAGAACAGAGGGAAATGAACTGAACAGAAGTCGGACTACAGTACATCCAGACCCGTAAGGAGCAGCGGAGTCAGAGGCCTGTGGAGAGGGGTCGAGGGGTCCCGGGGGAAGAAACACTGGCTGGCAGGCACGCAGGGTACAGAAGGCAGCTGATGGACCCAGTGGCAGACCCTGGGCGCGGGAGGTGACTAGTAGACCCAGAGAGGGACTCAAGGCAGCTAGCTGTCCACAGCCACGCATTTGGGAGCAAACTAAGTGAAAACAGGCAGCGCCGCTGCATTTCAAAGCCTAAGAGCCCTGTCTGGGAGCTGAGGCCAGGAGATTCTCTCAGCCTCACAGGAAACTTCTCGGGGAAGCCCACAGAGTCCGAGAAAGTGCACAAGCCCACCAGCCCGGGAGCCAGCACTGGAAGGGCCCAATTTGCTTGTGGGAGGCAGTGGAGGGAACGGAAGTCCTAGAGAGAGCGGAGCAGGCGCCATTGTTCCCTCTCAGACCCAGCCCCCACATACAACGTCTCAACCCAGCCACTGGGGTGCCCCGCCCTGTGAACACCTAAGGCTCCGCCGCCCTTACGAAACAGCCACAACCAGACCAAAGGAAAATAAAAAATAAAAAAGGTGGCTCAAATACATTTGAAAGCCCCAGAACCAATTTTTTTTAAGTGACCAAGAGATAGCCGAACTATCAGATGCACAGTTCAAAGCACTGGTGATCAGGAAGCTCACAGAATTGGTTGACTTTGGTCACAAATTAGATGAACAAATGCAGGCTACGATAAGAGAAATGAAGGAAAACGCACAGGGAACCAATAGTGAGAGGAAGAAAACTGGGACTCAAATCAATGGAGTGGACCAGAAGGAAGAAAGGAACAACCAAACAGAAAAGAATGAAGAAACAAGAATTCAAAAAACTGAGGAGAGGCTTAGGGACCTCCAGGACACCTTTA
>PVIA01007984.1:0-53005 GCA_004024845.1 Tonatia bakeri
GGGAAGGGGAAGGGGGAGAGGGAGGGAAAAGAGATGGGGAGTGGGAGAGGAAGGGAAAGAGGTGGGGTGGAGGAAGGGGAGGGAGATGAGGAGGGGAAGGGGGGTGGAGAGGAAAGGGGATGCTGAGGGACAAGAGAGGGGGACGGAAGGGGAGGGTGGGTACCTCATACCCACCAATGCAAAAGAAATGTGTTTCTCCACTTTGCTTTTTATCCGGTCTTAGAGATTTCCCTGCTTTGCTTTCTCTCATGTCCCCAATGTACCAGCAAAGGATTTCCTGTGCCCCTTTTCACATTTTCTGCTTTGATTTTGAATATTGGGTTAGCCAAAAAGTCCATATGATTTTTTCTGTAAAATATAAGACACGAGTTTTGTTTTCACCAATAACTTTATTGCTTTGGATATGTTGAGTATGTCAGCTATCTACTGTGTGGAATAACATTGGCTTTTCTCAGTGTCTCAATTTGATTGCTATCAACTTCAACTGGTCTACCCAACCATGGTGCGTCATTCAGCGAGAAATCTCCAGCACGAAACTTCCCAAACCACTTAGACTTGTTCAATCAGTCACAGCACCTTCTCCACACACTGCACAAACCTTTTTGTTGCAGTTCAGTTGTGTTTTCATCTTTCTTGAAATAATAAAGCATAATATGCCAAAAATGTTGCATATTTTCTTCCATCTTCAATATTAAAATGGCTACATGAAAATCCACCAATTTGATAAGTTTTTTTTATAATGCATGCTGATATGACAGCTGTCACCATACAGCCTAACAAAATTGTTTCGAATGGCATTAAAGACAACTAAGCACTATTAGAGCCATCTTACAGGAGAAAAATGGACGTTTTCTCCCGCAGACTCTCCTGTGGTCCTGCCAGTTTCTCCCACTGCCACCACTCCCGCAGATTTTTACACCCAGAGGGTCTGAGTCTTTAGTTTCCCTCGCTGAAACCCTGGGTTCTGCGGTCTGTCTCACTTCTCAAAGGTTCTTCCCAGCTTATCAGCCCACAAATGTGGGACCAACTGGTCCACCAGCCACCTCCTTGGCTGTGCATCTTCCTTGCCTCAGCTGCTCGTCTCTGCCCCTCCTCCTGGTCTGGACGAACGTTTCTTTAACTCCTTGGTTGTTGGACTTCCATGAACTTTGAATATCTGGCAGTTCTGGTTGTTTTTTGTTTTTAAACTTGATGTTGTCCTTCTTTTTGTTGTGAGAGGAAATGAAGCATTCTACCTATGTCTCCATCGTGGCCAGAACTCCTGGGCTACCTTCTCCAAATCCTTGGTGTATCAGTACATTAGCAGATTCAATTTTATGCATTTTGATACATTGGCTAAACACAGTCTTGCAAACAGCAAAAAATATGCAGCCTTGTTTTCCAATTAGATACAAGAGTTTGAAAACAGATTTCAAGATTTCTGGGAAAACAATCAATATTTTGCTATATTTGTGACTCCATTTTCAGTTGACATAAATATGTTACCTGCCAATTTTCAAATGGAATGCATAGAGCTGCAATCTGGCATTCAGCTTAAAGAAAAACTTGATCGTGTCTCTTTACTGGACTTCATAGGTCCTGTCCTCCCAGAGGCAAACACCCCTGGCTTCACATCACACATTCAGGTCATCGCCATACGGCAACACCTACATCTGCGAGCCACTATTTTTGGGAATGAAACACATTAAGAATAACATTGGAACCAAAACGCCTGAAGAGCACCTTGAGAACTCGCTGAGAACTGCAATGACTTCTACCAAACCAGATACCAATGCGCTAGTTTCTCAGATACAACGTCAAACATCCCACTGGTTTTATGTTGCCCTCTTTTCCTTCACTTCTATAGTAAAAATATTTTTTAAAAATCAATGACATGTTAGTACTTAGATGTGTGCATTTTCTGTGTTGGTGATCACAAACTCAGGGCCTGCTCAATGATTTTAAAAGATTATCGAAAGGGCCGCTGCATAATTAGGGTTATTATGTGAGGACTTTTTTGCTTATCTGTGATGGCAGATATCACGAAAATTATGCACGGACCGTTTTTTTTTTTTTTTTTTTGCTCATTAGTTTTTCTTAGTGGTTGTGTATTTAACATGTGGCCTAAGACAACTCTTCTTTTTCCGGCGTGGCCCAGAGATGCCAAAAGTTGGAACACATCTGTTGTAGATTATTAGCTGCCTTTCTCTTGCTGCTTTTAAGATTCTCTTTGCCTTTAACATTTGTCATTTTAATTATGATGTGTCTTGGTGTCGGCCTCTTTTGGTTCATCTTGTTTGGGGGTCTCTGCACATCCTGGACTTGTGTGTCTTTTTCTTTCACCAGTTTGATGAAATTTTCAGTCAGCGTTTCTTCAGATAAGTTCTCGATCCCTTGGTCTCTTTCTTCTTCTTCTGCTAACCCTTTCCATGCGAATGTTCCTGCACTTCATGTTGTCCCAGTGTTTCCTTCAGATAGCTTAATTCTTTTTTGTTTGTTTGTTTGTTTTGCTGCTCTGATTGGGTGTTTTTTTCTACCTATCTTCCAACTCACTGATTTAGTCCTCTGCTTCATCAACCTACTTTTTATTCCTTCCAGTATATTATTTTTTTAACATCATTAAATCATTTATTTAGTCAGCATATAACAGACTGTACATATTCATTTCCCATTTAGCCTGAATAACCAGTTTTGCTACGGCTAGGAAAAACAGCATTTTAAATAGTCCATCTTCCTAAAATTGAAATGACTTTACATCAGGTATTTAGAAGGAAATGAGAAGAATTAAGACTTAATTACTATAAAAAACAAAAACTACCACGACAATTGTAGAATAACTTTTAAATAGAAAAATTATGAAACTATATATAAAAATTACACATATATGCATACTGTACCAAAATACCTTTTCTATTTTAGTATCTGAATTTTTGAGATTAAAAACCAACTACTTCAAGCATTTCTAAATATAAAAATGTCAGGTTTATATTTATTAAAGACAAAATAAAAGTCAGTTCTGTTAAAGTAAACATATGTGCAGTAGGCTAACTATCTGGAGTTGTGGAAACAGAAAGAGTGAAGAGCTTCAAATTTCTCAGTATTTTAATGGCTTATATGTTACTTTTTAAAGACTTTTTGTTAAAAATGGTTTACTTAACTTTAAACTAAGGTCAATACGTTTTCCATAAAAGACAAAATACTTATTAAAAATGGTAGGCATTAGGGTTTGCACCAGTTAAAGAGTAACATTTTCATTTGTCTGATGTAACAATGTTTAAAACATGCAAATTCAATACCTAATAGAAAAATATGCCTTTCTTCTAGGGATAGGGAGGGAGGGGCTTCTATCTATCTAATTATTCCACTGGCTGTTGGCTCACTGGCGTCCTGTCCACCTTTCTAGGTTTGGGCAAGCTCAGTGTAAGAACCTCCCCCTATACCATCTTGGCCAGTGGAAAAGACTCTCCAGTGGTCCTTGTCTACTGCAACAGGAGGGTGACTGAGGGGACACTTGGCAGAAAGGAGAAAGGGGCAAGCCCAGGAAGGGAGGGGGCTGGATTCATTAGCCCCAGTGTGCCTGGACCCCTGGCCAGTCAGGCTATCCTGGGATTCCAGGTCCCAAAGGTGAGAACATCAGGGCCAGCCTGGCCCACCTGTACCTCGGGAACAAACAACTGCCCCCCTCAATCCCCATACTGGCTACCAAGGGTGCCAGAGTGACCTTCCTTTCCAGGCCCTTAGAGGCAGACTATCAATGTCCCTGCCTCCACAGGCCTGCCTGGGCCCCCAGGACCCCCATCTCGGAACCACGGGCACCTCCTCAAGGCTGAGGTAATTAGTATAAATTTGGTTTTACAAAGTATTCTAATTTACCTAATTCCATATTTAGATGGGCGTGGGAAAAGAGGCTCTTGTCCTGACTGCAAATCCTTGAGCGACGGCCGTTAACACACCATTCACACGGCGAGCTCAGCATTACCACGCTACTCTATCCAGAACATCCTAAGATATTTTCTACAATAAAAATAAATTAAAAATGGGCTATTCAAAAAAGCTGAAATGAAGGCATTAAATTAGACTGTGTCTTTTTCTCCTCAAAATAGATTTTAAAATCTCAGAATCCAGATGCCTGGTACTTTCTGAAATTCCTCTGCTTGAGTTTTCTTGATTTTTGCTAAAAAATTGCTACTACTTATTATAAATGTTTTTTAAAAAGTCTTCATCTTCATGCACGTGACCAGATCACAGAAACCACGGCATGGACGACAGATTGAAAAACGCAGCTCGCTCGGTCCATAAACTTACAACACGTTCCTGGGGGACCACGGCCTGGGAGTCCAGAGGCCCTTGGAAGATGCACAGGACGCAGCCTATGTGCCACCCAACTCGCTGCCGCGCACAGCAGGGGCAACAGACGGTTGTCTTTTGGGGACACACGAGCTACACGCAAGGGTAGGAGGCCCAGCACCGGTGTTGAGAGGACGGATGTGACTACAGAGCTGATGGGATGGCACACCATTCTCACTCCGTTCCCTCTCCCTGTCGCCTCTAAAAATGAGAACGTGTGCTCTCTGAACTACTGCTGATGTAATGCACTGCTTTCAGTTGAAGTCATGCATCATTTTCTCCATAGTTCCCCACCCCCAACCCTGGAAATTCCAATTTATCTCAAAGTGCAGTCTGCCATCTAGTGGTCCAAGTTCGGATGCACCCACGCTGTGCGGTTCCGATTCCCTCTTCACTCCATGACCCTGTGTCTTCTCCCGTTCTTTTCCCTGCCTTCTGTCCTTCCGTTGTCACCCTGTAAAACGACCACATCACTGGCAGAGTGTTCTCTATTATTCTGAGGTACCCGTTACCTCTGCCTCTGGGCTGTTACTGATCTCTCAGTCATTTTCAGAAAGCACCAAATAACAGCCTCGTCACACACACTTGTGCTGCATGAGCTATTCTGTCAGTGCTGTGAGATCCCGCCTGGTGGGAACAATGACGTCCTCCAGAGCTCAGCAATGCCCTAATATGTCTTCTACAGTATTCCAGGTCAACTATCTGTTATTTCATTTCAGATAGAGCGGGAAATCCTGCAGATCTGAAGAAAGAAACAAAGTAATAATATCACCTTACTATTATAAATTTGGGATTTGTGTTGATTTTATTTCTTATTTTATTCTCCACTGCAGAGAGTTTGCCTGTGGCATTGAAGAATCAGGTTCTCATTGTATAAAGAAAGAATACATGGATTTTGTTCAATGTAATACCATACAAAATTAAGTAGAATCATTTTTTAATTTTTTTTATTTATTGATTTGCAAGCAAGAGAGAGAGAGAAAGAAGAGATGAGAAGATTTGTTGTTCCACTTATTTATGTATTCATTGGTTGATTCTTGTATGTCCCTGACCAGGAATTGAACCTGCAACCTTAGCATATCAGGACGATGCTCGAAGGAACTGACCTACTAGGCCAGGGCCAAGTAGAATCTTAAATATCAACCATTGTTTATTTTAAATAACAGGTACTCAAACATTTATTTAGCACTTTACCACTGTTGACTGCAATGTCATTTGTCATGTTGGCGGCACATCTGTGTTACACACACCTCTGTGGAATCCATTTCTGTCCTTTTAGAAACAGTGCACCTCTCACCAAGTTCACCACCAATCAGACCTTGGCCAATGATCAAGCAAAACCTGGGAAACAAAGACTTGACTGATTTAAAAACACCCTAACTGATGAAAACATTACAAGACCACACAACACACACACACACACTCTTACCACAGAAATTTCAAAACCAAAAAGAATATTCTAGAAATCTTCAAAACAAAGGGAGCATACCACCGATACTGATGAACATTAGAGCAGCTGATTTGAAGAATGGATACCTACGAATTTGAACTTGGAGTTCTATTTCTAATACATTATACAAGTTACAGAATTAAATTAAAGCATTTTTTGGTACCATGTTATTCTCTTTGCAAATACCTTTGGATAAATAAATAACAAAAATTAGTTAAGAAGAAAGTAGTAGAAAGAAAAATAAATAAAACACTAAATTAGAATAAAGAAAATCAACAAAATCAGAGGTGAGCTCTTTTAAAATATTACTTTATTTTATTGATTGATTTTAGAGACAGAGAGAGGAAGGGAAAGGGAGTGGTGGGGCAGGGGAGAGAGAGAGATGAACTTGTTCCATTTATTTATGCATTCAGTGGTTGATTTTTGTATGAGCCCTGACTGAGGATAGAACCCACAAACTTGGCATATCGGGACAACATTCTAACCAACTGAGCTACCCAGCCAGAGCTAAAATATTAATAAAACAGATAAAACCCAATAATAATGATAAAAAATGCATAAAACCAACCTAATTAACAAACAACAGAACAAAAACAAAGAGGTACTTTGCTGTAGAACCTATATTCATAAAAAATAATGAAAGAAAATTGTAAAAAATTTATGCATGTGTATATATATGATGTTATAATATTATATAGGTATTTATATAAATAAGTTTGGTTATACCTGTTCTATTTGTTTGTGGCTCCATAACTAAATGTTAGAAAACACACAATTATATTAAAGACCATCCAGGAAATATATTAAAAATAAGACTAATAAGAAGTACATGACATGAAAAATGGCTCACTCTAAGGCAATACTAACTTAAGAAGAATGATGCTGGTACCGCAGCTTTATGTCAGAAAAATGGCACAGAGAGCCAAACTTCAACAAATGGAAGTTTTATATATGACAAACGAAGCTCTTTTTTCAATAAAGAAAGTTGTGCTCATCTTGCAATATATAAATATGTAAAATCACTGCACTGGGCACAGAAACTTACACAATGTCACATGTCAGTTACATTTAAACAAAGGTGGAAAGAAAACAAAGAAAGGTGTGTTGTTCAGATACTGCCACGGGTGCCTCCACTCTCCTTTCCCAGGTGAGCCCGAAGAAAGCCACCCCCAGTGACGGTGTCGGATGAGAAGAAATCCATTGGCTGTGACAGTCACAGCATCTGAGGGGTGACACATCAGGATCTGTACTTCACTCTTCATTGCAAAATAAGTTACATTGAAATAAAACATTTAAATTTAGAAATTAGCACCGTAAAAGTACTAAAATTTTAAAAAGCAATGATACGTATACATATTGGTGGTAGAACACTTTTCTAGACATGGTCACTTACTGAAATGAACATTTGAGTTATTTTGGGCACCCCCAGTTTGTCACGGAGGAGCTGGCTAAGACTGGACATTTCCTTTTCGGAAGTGTGCAGAGAGCCTCTCTGAGGGTCCTGAGCAACACCGTGGTAGAACTGAACTGAGTTGTCGATGGCATGATTAAACAATGCTTAACTTGGGTTACATTGTTTTAGAGCTAAAAAAATAAATAGATCATATTAACCAACTCCAATTCTTCAGGTTTGTCCTTTGCTAATATTGAAGATAATTAATTTTTCTCCTCATTAGGAAATTAATTCTACCTGAACAATATCCCTGGTGGTGATGCTGTACTTTTTGAGGGTAGTGTCTAAATTCCACATCTTTTCTTCATTTTGTATTTCTCATGGGTGAGCACTCTGAATCTTTACTAAAATGCTTGATAATATAATATTTATGAGCATAGTCTTTTCTGATATTCTAATCAAATATGATTATTTCACTCTTTGGGAACTATAAAGGCAATTCTCTTGAGACCATGACCTAGGATGGCTATCCATTACTACAAGAGTTTTTAGCTTTATTTTTATTGTTGACACTATTACACATGTCCCTATTCCCCCCCGCCACCCCATCCTTTGGCCAAGTCCACTCAGCCCTCACACCCCTGTCCCTCTGGCCATCACCACACTGCTGTCTGTGTCTGTGTGTCACAGTTGTGCAAAGGTAACCGGATTCTTGGTGATCTTAAACAAAGAATGGAATGAATCACATGAACAGAGTTGAGAGAAGCAAGCAAGCTTTATTAAGGACAGTGCACAATACAGAATATGGGAGTGGGCTGATCCCCTGAACAGAGAGTGGCCCTTTGTTGTCCGAGGGGTTTTAGTTTTATATGACTTTTTACTTCCCTATTCCTGACCTACTTTCTGCTGTGCATGTGTTTGGAGTTATATAATTTTTCTGCACCGCACATGCAATTATCCATAGTTCTCTCTGATTGCCCATTGTGGGGGTGGAAAATGCAATTTATTACAATTAGATTATAATGATGCTAAGGTCTACTATAGGTTTTTTAGGATCAAAGTGCACAAGCTGGGCTGTGGTTTTAAGTTTTACTATGTTATTACAAGACTATTTGCAGAATTCAGGACATTGGTAAATATCATGTCAGCTACCTACTTTGATACCAGCCTCCCAGGACTTCCTCATTTTTATTTTATCTACTGTCTCCAAGTCTCCTGGCTCAAGTCAGCTACTCGGGGGGGAGGGGAGTGACTATTTCAGGAACTCAGCTTGTCTGGCCCAGGAAGTCTGGCTCAGCTTTCTTCAGCATGTTTTGCATTTGCTGTAGACGTCTTTGGGACATCTCGTTTCTAACTCTTCCTGCCTTGTCTGGGTTGTGCACACCTGTTCCTTGACTAATCCTCTACCTCCTTTCATCCAGTTACCCCTTTCCCCTGGGAGAGCTTTCAGTGTGTTCCACTACCCATGTCTCTGTTTCTATTTTGTTTGTCAGTTTATTTTGTTCATTTGATTCCACATATAAGTAAAGTCATGTGATATTTGTCTTTCAATGTCTGGGTCCTTTCACTTAGCATAGTAATCTCCAGGTCCACCCATGTTTTTGCCAAAAGTAAGAATTCCTTCATTTTTCACAGCTACATAAGTTTTCCATTGTGTAAATGTACCATACTTTTTCATCACTTATCTCTACTGATGGACATTCGGGCTGTTTCCAGATCTTGGCTATTGTAAATAACACTGCTATGAACATAGGGGATCATATGTTCTTTTAAGTTAGTGTTTTGGAATTCTTAGGATATATATTCCCAGAAGTGGGATCAGGGGACAAAAGGCAGTTCAATTTTTAATCTTTTGAGGTAACTCCACACTGCTTCTCACAGTGGCTGCTTCTGCATCCCCACCAACAGTGCGCAAGAGTTCCCTTTCCTCCACATCCTTGCCAGCACTTCTTGTTTGTTGATTTGTTTTGATGATAGCCAATCTGACAGGTGTGAGATGATACCTCATTCTGGTTTTAATTTTCCTGTCTCTGATGATTAGTGATGTTGAGCATCTTTTCATATGTCTATTGGCCATCTGTATGTCCTCTTTGGAGAAGTGTCTATTCCGGTCCTTTGCCCATTTTTAATTGGATTGTTTGTCTTCCTAGTGTTGAGTTGTAAAAAATTCCTTATGTATTTTGGAAATTACCCCCTTATTAGATGTATCATTGGCAAATATGTTCTCCCATAGAATGGGTTCCCTTTTCATTTTATTGATGGTTTCTTTTGCTGTGCAGAAGTTTTCAAGTCAATGTAGTCCCATTTATTATTTTCCCTGTGTATCCCTTGCCCTAGGGAAAAATGTCGCTCTGCAGGATGTCTAAAATTTTACTGTCTATGTTTTCTTCTAGTATTTTTATGGTTTTGTGACTTACATTTATGAATTTTACCCATTTTGAGTTTATTCTTATGTATGGTATAAGTTGGTGTCCCAGTTTTATTTTCTGCACATACCTGTCCAATTCTCCAACACCATGTATTGAAAAGACTGTCTTTGACTTCCGGCCAAGATGGAGGCATAGGTAGTCACACTGTGCCTCCTTGTGCAACCAAAACTAAGGACAATAAAAATTGAGAAACAAGAAACAACCAGAACAGAGAGAAATGAACTGAACAAAAGTCTGACTACTATACATTCAGACTGGTAAGGAGGGGCGGAGTTGGAGGCCTCCGGAGAGGGGTCACAGCAAGAAAAAGTGGTGACTGGTGGGTGTGCAGGGCTCAGACGGCAGTTGGCGAACCTGGTGGCAGACCCTGGGCGCGGGAGGCAATGAGCAGACCCAGTGAGGGGCACAAGGCAGCTGGCTGTTCGAAGCCACACATTCACACACAAACTAAGTGAAAATGGGCAGCGACACAGACCGCGCAACCCAGGGCCCCAGCGCCATCGGGAAACAAAGCCTAAGAGCACCGACTGAGAACACCTGTGGGAGTTGAGGCCGGGAGATTCTCTCAGCCTCACAGGAGGCTCCTCGGGGAAGCCCACAGAGTCTGAGAAAGTACACAGGCCCACCTGCCCGGGAGCCAGCACCGGAAGGGCCCAGTTTGCTTGTGGGAAGCAGCAAAGGGGATTGAAGTCCTAGAGAAAGTGGAGCAGGCGCCATTGTTCCCTCTCAGACCCCGCCCCCACGTATAATGTCACAACCCAGCGACTGGGGTGCCCCGCCCTGGTGAACACCTAAGGCTCCACCGCCCATACGTAACAACTGCAACCAGACCAAAGGAAAATAAAAATAAAAAAGATGGCTCAAACAGAATTGAAATCCCCAGAGCCAATTTTTTTAAGTGACCAAGAGATAGCCAACCTATCAGATGCACAGTGCAAAGCACTGGTGATCAGGATGCTCACAGAATTGGTTTACTTTGGTCATAAATTAGATGAACAAATGCAGGCTACAATAGGGAAATGAAGGAAAACGCACAGGGAACCAATTGTGATGGGAAGAAAACTGGGACTCAAATCAATGGAGTGGACCAGAAGGAAGAAAGGAACAACCAAACAGAAAAGAATGAAGAAATAAGAACTCAAAAAAATGAGGAGAGGCTTAGGGACCTGCAGGACATCTTTAAACGTTCCAACATCTGAATTATAGGGGTACCAGAAGGGGAAGAGGAAAAACAACAAGTGGAAAAGTTATTTGAACAAATAATAAAGGAGAACTTCCCCAATCTCGCAAGGGAAATAGACTTCCAGGAAGTCCAGGAAGCTCAGAGAGTCCCAAAGAGGTTTGACCCAAGGAGGAACACACCAAGGCACATCAAAATTACATTAGCCAAGGTAAAAATGAAGGAGAGAATCCTAGAAGCAGCAAGAGATAAGGGGACAGTTACCTACAAAGGAGTTCCCATCAGACTGCCAGCTGATTTCTCAAAATAGACCTTGCAGGCAAGAAGGGGCTGGAAAGCAGTATTCCAAGTCATGAAAGGCAAGAACCTACATCCAAGATTACTCTACCCAGCAAAGCTTTCATTTAGAATGGAAGGGCAGATAAAGTGCTTCTCAGACAAGGCCAAGTTAAAGGAGTTCATCATCACCAAGCCCTTATTATATGAAATGTTAAAGGGACTTACCTAAGAAAATGAAGATTAAAAATATGAACAGTAAAAAAAGACTTCAAATTCACAGTTAGAAACAACCATACCTAAAACAAAAGCAAACTAAGCAAACAACTAGAACAGGAACAGAACCACAGAAATGGAGATCACATGGAGGGTTATCAACAGGGAAGTGGGAGGAGGAGAGAGGGGGAAAAGATGTAGAGAATAAGTAGCATAGACAATAGGTAGAAAATAGACAAGGGGAGGTCAAGAACAGTATGGGAAATGTAGAAGCTAAAGAACTTATGACACATGGACTTGAACTAAAGGGAGGAATGTGGGTGGGAGGGGGTGGGCAGGGTGGAGGGGAGTAAAGGGGGGGGGAAATGGGACAACTGTAACAGCATAATCAATAAAAAAAGTAAAAAAAAAGAAAAGAAAAGACTGTCTTTATTATATGCTCTTATCTTGAAAAAAATTTTTAAGATTCTTTCAACACATTTGTCCATTTCATGATAGGTGGTTCATGAGCACACCTGCCCATACCGCACTGAGTGTTCAGCAGTTTTTGACCAAAATGAGCATGACCCCATGCCTCACCCTCCCAATTCACCTGATCTCACCCCAACCGACTTTTTTTTGCTTCCCCTGATGAAAAAAGTCCTCAAAGTGAAACGTTTTGCCCATCTAGAAGAGCTGAAACAGAAAATAACTGAAACGCTAAAAGGCATCAAAGTTGATGAGTTCAAAAACTGTCCTGAGCAGTGGAAAAAACATCTTGGTAGGTGTTTCGCTTTAAATGGAGAGCACTTTGAAGGTGACTGAGGTTGAAACATGTGAGAATAAATTCTTTTTTGTTTGTGGTCCCTCCTCATAAGTATTGTTATCCCATCTTTTAAAAAAATGTCCTTTTGTGTGAAATATTTTCTTTCATCCCTTCACTGTCAGCCTGTGTGAATCTTTTGTTCTGAGGTGAGTCTCTTGTAGATAGCCTATATATGGGTCATGTGTTTTTATCCATTCAGCTACACTAGAATTTTGATCAGAGCATTTAATCCACTTATATTTAATGTTATTATTGATAGCTACTTGTTTATTGTCATTTCTTCTTTATACCTATATTCCTCTCCCTATATATTTTTTATTCTTCTTAAAATGGTCCCTTTAACATTTCTGGCAATACTGTTTTGGTGGAACTCCTTTAGCCTTTCTAATTTTTTGGTCTGGGAAGCTTTTTATTTCACCTTCAGTTTTAAATGGTAGCCTTGCTGGGTTGAGCAGTCTTCATGCATGCCTTTGTTTTCTGTGGCTTTGAACACTTCATTCCAGTGTCTTTTGACCTACAGTGCTTCTGTTGGGAAGTTGGCTGACAGCCTTATGGGAATTCCCTTGTAAGTGACTAACTTTCTCTGTCTTGCTGCCTTTAAGATTCTTTTTAACCTTTGCCATTTTGATTATCATGTGTCTTCATGTGGGTCTCTTTGGGCTCATCTTGATTGAGACTCTATGCCTCCTGAATTTGTGTGACTTTTTCCCTCACCAAGTTATAAAAGCTTTCTGCTATTATTTCTTCAAACAGGTTCTCCAACCCCCGGTCACTCTCTTCTCTGTCTGGTGCCCTTATGATGCTGCTATTGTTATGTTTGATGTTTCCCAGAGGACCCTTAGACTTCACTTGTTTCTCTTAATTCTCTTTTCTTTTCCATGCTTTTCTTCAGTGGTCGCTGTTGTATTGACCTTTAATTTGCTGATTTGAGCCTCTGCTTCATCTAACCTGCTATTGATTCCTTCTAGTGTAGTCTTCACTTCAGGTATCATATTCTTCATTTTTGGTTCTTTCTCTTTTATGTTTTCTATATTCTTATTTAAAGACTTTATTTCTTTTTTAGCTAAAGGGAAAGGGAGGAAGAAAGAGAGAGAAACATTGATACAGGAGAGAAACATCAATCAGATGCCTTTCACACATGTCATGACCAAGGATGGAACTTACAACCCAGGCATGAACCTTGACTGGAATTGAACCAGTGACCTTTTACTTTGTGGGACAACATCCAACCAACCGAGCCACACCAGTCAGGGCTTCTGTGCTTACTATCTGTTTGTTAGATTCTGAGATTCTCCATTCTTTTCTTAAGGTCCTTGAGCATCCTTTTAACCATTGTCTTAAACTCTGCCTCTGGTATTTTGGTTGCTTCCATTTTATCCATTCCTTTTCATTCTTTTTCTAGGGGTTTCTCTTGTTCTTTTGTTTGGAGTACTTTTGTTTGTCTCCCCATTTTGTTTCTCTGTGTTAGATAGATCTGCTATAACTTCTGACGTTTCTGTGGTTTCTGTGATGGTTTTCTGATGAAGGTGTCTTTTGGGCTTAGTGGCACAATCTTCCAGCTCACCTGACCTCTGTGCTTCAAGAATGTTTCTTGTGGGTTATGTGCACCCCCTGCTGTAGGTGAGTCTTGAATGCTGTTGGCCTTTTCACGAGTGGAGTCAACACTTCAGGCTGGGTCACTATAGGGGTAAATCTTGATCACTGTGTATAAGACCCTGTGTGGGGACTGCCGAGGCAGAATCTCCCTTTGGGTGTGCTGGTTGTGTGGCTGGTTTGGTCAAGGTCTAGTGTAGTCTACAGCCCACTAGTGGTTTTGTTGGTTCTGGTCCATGTGGGTGGGGTTCAGGTTAGGTCACTGTGTGATGCTGTGCAACTGACCTTGGGCTACCTGTCCATAGCTACCATGCTGCTTGCTGTTGTATCTGTGTCTGTTGGACCTGTGCATTGTGTGTGAAGGGCCAAGCCATATAAAAGGGTCAGTTTCTTCCAGCTGAGAGCTGGAGGCAGCTCTTTAAAAGATCCACAGCTTCCTGAGGTCTACCTCCACCTGCAGCTACTCTGATGCCCCCTGACATTACCTGGTTTTCCTCCTGAGCCTTTTGATGAGAGACTGTAGGTTGAGCCCAGACTAGCTGAGATAGAGCTAATGGGTCCCCTCGCTGGGGGTCAGTCATACAGTCAGTCAGGCACTGAATGAGGGGCAAGTAGCCCTCGCTTCAAAGCCATACCCCTTAGTCTCTGCCAGAGTCTCCAGTTCTGGGGGGAGGCTTCTGCAGATTCAGGTTGGGTACAGCCAGTTGTCCCCATTTCAGGAGCAAGCTCAGTCAACCTGGGCTCAGGGGGATAGTTCAAAAGAGTCTTTTGAGGATAATGGCAGCCCACCCTACAGGAAGGGACCAGCTCAGCACAAGTATCTGGGGCTCAGCAGGGCTGACATAAACAGTCCCCCATTAGGGGGGTGCCTGCAAGCTTATAGGAGGGGGACAGGCATTTCTTTCCCTCCACAGGGTAGCTTGTGCTGACTCACAGGGGAGATTGGATTTGCCTCCTTGCAATGTAGCCACACAGCCCTGAACGCAGGCTCCCCAACAGACGCCACCCCAGGAGACACAGTCCAAGTATCCCACTTCTGTGCTGCTCCCCAGCACACCGCCAAACCTAGGAGGGTGAGGCCGAAAGTCCCTGCCCTGCTCAGCAACCTTGCAACCCCATTCTGAGAGGACAGGGCAGGCAGAGTGGCTCAAGAGGTGGGAGAACTTGAGATGGAGGAGAACCTGTCCTGTTTCCTAAGCCACACAGTTCATGGGTCTCCACCAAAAGCTTCCCTAGAAAATAGAGGTCCCCTTAAAGTCACTGCTCAGTGTGGCTAGCAACCCACTGCAGAGGATCCGAGTATGGCAGCATGGCCTCCCCAGGGGTCAGGGTCTGGACTGTGGACTCCCAGGCTGGCGCTGTAACGACAGGCATGCTCCTCCCTGGGAGGGTGTGTCCTGAGTCTCTCAGGCTGAATCCCCACTGAGTCCCACCACCAGATGGTAAGTGGACTCCTCTTCCCACCTTTGTAGCTCCGGGTTGGGGCTCCCTGTGCGGTGTTGAGACCCCATGCTCCTGGGGAGGAAATTCTGCAGTTGCAATGTGCCTCCAGCTTCTCGGCCACCACTGCACTCCTTTCCCTGTCTCTGTCCTTCTTACCAGTCTCCATGTAGTTTCTCCTGTACTCTTTGATTATAATATTTCATATCAACTTAGCCTTCAGTTGGTTGTGCAGGTTGATTGTGCTATAATTTAGCTATAAATCCAGTTTGGGGCTGGGAGCAAGTGGGTGCAGCTTTCACCTGCTCTGCAGCCATCTTGGAAAAATGTGATACTGCCAGATGTAATAAATAATCAGTAATTCGCCCATGTGCCTCTTTTTCTCATTTTCCTCTGGTTCCCAGGCCCTTCTCCATGCTCACATGTCCTCCGTTGGGCTTCACAAGGGCCTTCAAGGGTCCCAGATACATCAGTCTTCTGTGGGAATCGGCCTGTAGTAACGCATACATCATCACTAAACCCCATGCTGTGTCATGTGAGTAGAATTCTCAATATAAACTTAAAAATATATAAATGTAACATAAATGTATAATATACATTTACAGATATGGAGCTATATAAAACTTTGCAATATATAAATCTACAAATAAATATTCAGTAATATAAACGTACATTCCTGGATATTTCATCCTCAATAATTGCAAATGGCGGGTGGCAAGAAAGACCCCCTTTGGCCTTTTTGTCTGTCTTCGTAGCGGCTGTTTTCAATCTGTCTTCCTTATTTCTGACGACGTAAGCTCTGACATAATGTCTGCTTCCAGGAAGGGCTCAGACCCGGCAGAGACACACAAGCGACTTGGTTGGAGTAACAGTATCACATTGTGTAAATAACAAATACGAGGAGTATGCCGTGGAAGCAGATCTCAGAGCTGCGGCTGCTGCTAAGCACCTAAAAGAAAGCGAAAGTGCAGGATATCAAATTGCAGTTAAAAATAGCAAAACACTATGTATAATACTAAAGCTATGCAAATAAGGAATAGTTTTACTTCTGAATATATATGTACCCATATACATATATATGAAGATATATATATTCCCCCAAACTATATATATGTTGATTACAGATATAGATATAAATATCTCAACCACATTGATAACATTTACTGGTTTATTTTTTAAATACCCCAGTCCTGGTCTTTGGACTAAACAAGTGAAACTTTGTGTAAACTTTAAACAATCAAATAACTTCTTGTAAAGTAAGAGTTGAATAATGTGTTTCTATACCCAATAACATATCCAATTATATTTATATTATATGACACATAAAATCTTGAAAAAATGTGAGACTTTATATATACACATAATCTTGTGTCCACCCAAGGAAGAAAACACCTACCAAAGACTCCGTGTGGTTAATTGGGCTGGAATTTGAAAACAGGGCTAGCAGCTGCTGTGGAACAGGGGCTCTCATGCACACCACGCTTCAGAGAGAAGCCCACGGAGCTGCCTGCCACTAGCACTGTGTTTCTGCCACCTGAGCAGACACTTGTAAAGGAGCTCCTAAGACAGCAAATGAACCAATGGCCTGAAGACCTGCCCCATTCAACGAGAGCAGCGCAGCTACATCTTCACTGGTATTTTCACTAACCAATCAGAGTGACTCTGTTCTGACCAATCAGGACGGTGCTCCTTGGACCAATCAAAATGTGAGGATTTGGCATCTTCCTGTGCTTGAGGACAGACCAGTCAGGGACCTGTCTATATATAAGTCAGCTCCCCTCCGTATCTGGAGTGCACTTCCGGTTTCCACGGAAGAGTGAGTCTGCCAGGTTGAGCAGTTGCACGGAAGCAGTCTCACGGGCTGGGACTGGAGTGGAGCAGAGCCGCATTGCGACACCAGGGCCCCCTTGCCCCCGGGCTGCCTCACAGCCGTGCTGTTCCACAGCCATGTTCTGTCAAAACTGAGCTGATTTCACTGAATAAAGTCTCCCCCTTCACCTCACTTCCAGTTGGGGATGCCTGTTGGTGTTAAATGGGCACCAATGACTCTTGGTTGATACTTGAGAATAAATGAGATTGTTAAATACACTTTTTGAAAAAAAAATTATCTAAGGAGGAAACAATAGTGGCTATAAAAGAAGAGTGAAAACTTAGAAAGTCCGAGGTCAGGCTGTTAATGTCCAACAGAAACCTTTGTGTTGTGGCTGTTACAAAGTTATTGGACGTACATAACTTTTCGTGTGTGCTGATTGGCCAGTTGTTGAGTCCCAGATATACTCCTGATATGACCAGTAATTAGTTAATTAAGTATTTTTGTCTAGTAACCCATTTTTGGTTGTTTTGAGGTAGTGTGTAGGATGAAAATTGATTTTTATAGTGCTGGTTGTTTTGATAAATGTTAGTACCTTTTCTCCTGAGGCTTGTCTATTAATGGAAATTATATATATAGTGTTTTTCAAAGGTGAGTTAGGTGATATAAAAAAACAGAAAACTTTTGAGAACAAAGAATAAAACATCAGAACTATCTAATAATTAGAACACAAAATACAATTGCTTTGTTCTATGAAAACTGTCATAAATAGTTCCCTCGCTGGGGTTTGAGTTTTCTCATTCGGTATTACCTGACCTCCCAGTGAGGCTGTTTATTAAGACAGGGGCAGGTTGGGGGCCTGAGCAGTGATTAAATTGCCTCTCACACCATGAAAAAAAGTTGAAAGCAACTTTGTTTTATTTACGTAGCAACTTCTTGAAGCTGGGGATTTTGCCAGTTAAATCCCTGTCCTGGAAGCACCAAGGGGCTTGTTACAGAGCTGCAACATAACAATCAAACACTTACAATTAAACAGAGGAAATTAGAAGCGCTTGCTTCTGCCATTTTAGAGCCCAGGAAAACAAGAACTTGTTAAAACATCCCTTGGGTTTGGCTGTAAGGGGAATTTGCAACAGCAAAATCAAAGAGAAACTTGGAGAGAAAGTGGGAAATTTCTCATGGGAGCAGATGCAGAGTTCACACACAGTGCATAGATCAAGTGCCCGTCCCCGAACGTGCGGGGCCTCTGTGCTCAGTGTTCTTCTGACTTTGTAGTGTAGGACAGCAAGGTGAGCTTCCCACGCTGGCTGTGGCCTCACCCAGCCCCTCTGCTCAAGCTCCATGAGGCTCTTTTGCACACAGGAACTGGCCATTGAAATAAGCTGATCATTCCAAGGACAAGACCCTTTTTCTCTGATGTTACCATTTATTTCCATATCTGGATGGTAGGATTCCAGATTAATGACTTAGCTTTATTTTAATATTTTGATGATGTCACAGCGTTTCTGGTAAAGCAGCCAATGAATTAAATATACAATTGGGTATTTTACTGGGTATACACATGACTCAGAAGAAGCTGTCTGATTGGTTAAAGTTTGCACATACCTTTCAGTTATTCGTTCAGCCCAAGAACTGGGGCAGGAATATTCAAAACCAAAAACCAATAAGCAGCACCAATTTGGTAAAACATTCAGTCACGTCAGTAAAAAGCACAGACAATCAAACATAGGGTAGACTGAGGTGCCTTATTTCCCCCTGGAGTACAGCGGTCCAGCCCTCCCGTACAGAGAAGTGGTGGTTATTCTGGAGAAGGTGGAAAGTGAGGAAAGCTTTCCTTCTTGCTGGTGACTGGGAGGACTGTGCTCCGGTTCCAAATTGTTTTTGTCATTGTCTGCTAAGAGTTCTACCTCCCCAGCTGGCTACACGCATCTTCTGGATGGAAACGTGCGTGGCTGAGGCCCCCATAGTCTCCGCATCCCCCGTTTCTTCCTTGTGCTGATTTAAGACAGTATTCCGATGCCATATGTCAATGATAACAGCACACTATTTATCATGAGATGACAGATGCACCAATGCTTTGGATATTTAATTATTTATCATTTGGAAAACCATACCATTTTCTAACACGCTGTCATGTTGAGAGTTTGTGTATCGCTGCATTAAGGGCTGCACAGGCACAGCTGCACCCTCGCCCACGAGGGCTCCTCATTCTCCCCGTGTGACAGCTGCTCACAGTTCGCATCTTCTTTCTCCCGCACATCCTGAGGCAATGCCTCGTTACCGTACTCTGATCATCTAAATGTTCTTTGACTATGTTGACTCTAGATTGCATTGCATTTCATTTCTTTATTTTTTCTAGTAGTTCACTCTTATTGTCTTTTTCCCTTACCATTTACCCCCCATATCTTCTACTTTCACTCACTCACTCCCCCTTCATTTATTTTATTTTATTTTTCAGTCCAGTGAATGTATTTTGTTTCCATGACTTCTGATTTTGTTATTTTATATCCACTTTACTCCTTTCACCTTTCATGCTCTGTTTCATAATTATTATTTTTTTGTGTGCAGAAGTTATTCTTCTATTCCAGTTGGTTTGAAGTGTGTGTATGGCTGTGTGGGTGCATGTGTGTGCATGCTGAGTGTGTATAGTGAAATGCTTCTTATCGACAACATAAATTTCACTTGTAAAACATTCCTCTTACTATGGTAGTTTGCAGCTATTTTTCTTAACATTTTCCCATACACTGCATAACTCTTTTTTCAGTTGCAGTTGCATTTTTACCTTTCTTTAAATAATAAAGCATAATATGCCAAAAATGTTTTATATTTTCTTCCATCTTCAATATTAAAATGGCTACACAAGAATCCACCAATTTAATTAGTTAAAAAAATGCACACTGATATGACAGCTGTCACAATACAATCTAACAAAATTGTTTTGAACAAAATTACAGACAACTAAACTCTATTAGAACCACCATACGGAAAAAAAAAAAAACAAAGGAAATTTTTGGCCAACCCAATATAAGTGTTGCTGAGCATCTGCCACATCGGGTTACTCCTTGAACACGCCTCACAGACCTTCTGCTTATTAGAAGCATGTCTGTGGTTGCAAGTGAGGGGGGAGCGGGGTGACAATACTGTACCATTAACAGGACGCAGAACAACACAGCAAGCTCTCCTTGGTGGCTTTATGCTGATTTTGACATTTTTAAAATTATTTTAATTCTTATTATGAAATATATTGCACACAACATAATATATTTCCTCTTAATATTTTCACATTTAAAAGTAAAACAGAACAATCTGCAATCACCACACACGCAGGGAATGCACATCAGCACTCAGATGCCGGGTGTCCACCCCCGCTGGCCCTGGGCAGCTGCAGCAGCCCCAATGTTATTCCAGCCAATTCCTTGAGATTTTTCTAATTTTATCTGAAGTGTTTGTATCTTCAAATACGTGTGTATCTCTTTTGAGCATTAGATTCAGAAAATTGTGCTGGAAGTGTTCTTCTGACTTTTCTTTTCTGCACTCAGCTTCTTGCCTGGGAGATTCATTCATGCAAGTGCTGATGGTTGGAGATCACTTACAATATAACTGCTATGTAGTGTTACATTGTTTAAACATAAGCTGTCCAACTTCCTGCTATTACAAATAAGAACTCAATGAGTGCCTCTGGGCAAGTCTCCTTGTGAAAACAGGGATCATGTTAGAGTGAGCACCTAGCAGATAAATAAATGGGTCATAGACCATTTACCAGGTGACTCCTGATTGTCAAAGTGATTGTGCAGCTGTCACTCCTACTCCTAGTGCATCAGAGTTCATTTTGTTCCACATCGTGATCCAAACCTGGTATGTGCACTCATATAAATAGTTGCCACTAATCAGGGAAGTGCAAATGAAAAACACAGGGTATCACCTCACACCTGTCAGATGGCCAACATTAATAAATCAACAAACAACAGGTGCTGGTGAGAATGTGAGAAAGGGGAACCCTTGTACACTTTTGGTGGAACTGTAGATTAGTGGAGCCACTATGCAAATAGTGAAAAATTAAAAGTAGAACTACCATATGATCCAGGAATTCTACTTCTGGGCATTTATAGAATGGAGAGAGAGAGAGAGAGAGAGAGAGAGAGAGAGAGAGAGAGAGAGAGAGAGAGAGAGAGAGAGAGAAAGAAAAAAGACAGACACTAATTCAGAAAGATATATGCACCCCTGTGTTCATTGCAGCATTATTTACAATAGGGAACATATGGAAGCAACCTAGGCTTCCATCAATAGATGAGCAATAAAGAAGCTGTGGTACATACACATATCTGGGCATTCTGTGACCCAATGAAGTTGACAAATGAAATTAACTATCATAACATCTAGTTTCTGATAGGACGGTGAAGGGAAACATCATTCCTGAAGAAAATAATTTTCAGACTTCTGGCCAAGATGGAGGTGTAGGTAGATACATTTTGCCTCCTCACACAACCAAAAATAAGACAACAATAAATTTAAAAACAAAAAACAACCAGAACTGCCAGAAAATCAAATTGTGTGGAAGTCTGACAACCAAGGAGTTAAAGAAGAAACATTCATCCAGACCCATAGGAGGGGCAGAGACAGGCAGGTAGGTGGCAAGGCAGATGGCAGACCCTGCCAGTAGGCAACTGGTGAGTGGACAGTCCCATATTTGCATGTGGATAAACTGGCAGAAATGACTGGAGAGCAAGACAGACAACACAACCCAGGGTTCCAGTGTGGGGGAAATAAAACCTCAAAACCTCTTACTGAAAACACCTGTGGGGGTTGAGGTGGCAGGAGATACTCTGAGCCTCACAGGAGAGTTCATTGGAGAGACCCACAGGGTCCTAGAATCTACACAAAATACCCACCTGCGAATAAGCACCAGAAGGGCCCAATGTGCTTGTGGGTAGCAGAGGAAGTAACTGAAAGCTAGCTGAGAGCTGAACAAGTGGCATTGCTCTCTCTGGGACCCCTCCCCACATACAGTGCCATAACGCAGCAAAGAGGGTTGCCCTTCCTTGGCAAATACCTAAGGCTCCGCTGGGGATGGGGGTGGGGCTCTGCCGGCAGGCCCTTCCCCGCCCCCTCCCGCCCCCCCCAGCCACTATGGATGAGAATAAGTCTACCAAGACATGATCTGCTTGGGGAGGAAAGGTGGCCAATCTCTCAAACTGCCAAAAGGCCAATAGCCTTTTCCTCAATGGGCCTTTATTGGGTTCCTTCGCACAGGAATACAGGTAAAGCTCATTAATCATTGTCAGGCAGTAAGGATCAAACAATAGATAACAAAGAACTCTGAGGGCCTATTTTGAGTCAGGGTCAGATGGCTAAAGAGCTATAAAACTTTAAGGAACAAACTCACTTCTTGCTTGGACCCTTATTTAATTGAGAGCATTCTAAACAAAGCAGGTTTCACAGGATTTTACATATTCTTTCCTAGACCTGATTGTCCTAGGAAACTCGCCCTTTCCAGCAGAGGGCGGTACCCACCACCAGCATTGTTTCAGGCTTAAGGCATTGTCTCAGGCTTAAGTCAGGCATGGGTAGTAAGGCAGCCAAAAGATTAGGAGACTTCTTGCAGATAGAATGAGGACTCAGGCCATGTCATAGCCAAGGGGTGAGGGTTCATCACCTCCTTTCTCCATAGCTCCCAAGTCCTTCCCCAAGGGCCTCCATGTGATCGTGCCTGTCTTAGGTTTTTCCCCTCTTGGGGAATCTTACCTGTCATTGGCTAACCCACCAAGCATTGGGAACCAGTTATGGATGAAGTAAAAGAAGCAGAAGTGGCACTCCTACCAGGGAGATAAACTTTGTCTCCTTAGTGGCTTATGATCTGAAGGTTGCTCACTCAACCTTAGCCATGGAGGGGTTACAGCTTCTGAAACAAGGCAGGGTGGTTCCCAATACTCTGTCCCTTTGTACATAACAGGCATGCCCAGACAAAATAGAAAATGGCCCAAATGAAAGAACAGATCAAAGATCCAGAAAAAATACAACTAAGTGATGAAGAGATAGCTAACCTATCAGATGCACAGTTCAAAACACTGGTAATCAGGATGCTCACAGAAATGGTTGAGTGTGGTCACAAAATAGAGGAAAAAGTGAAGGCCAAAGGGAAATAAAGGAAAATATACAGGGAACCAACAGTGATGGGAAGGAAACCAGGACTCAAATCAACAATTTGGACCAGAAAGAAATAAACATTCAACCAGAACAAAATGAAGAAATAATAATTCAAAAAAATGAGGAGAGGCTTAGGAACCTCCAGGACAGCCTTAACTGTTCCAACATCTGAATTATAAGGCTACCAGAAGGAGAAGAGGAAGAGCAAGAAATTAAAAACTTATTTGAAAAAATAATGAAGGAGAATTTCCCCAATCTGGCAAAGAAAATAGACTTCCAAGAAGTGCAGGAAGCTCAGAGTCCCAAAGAAGTTGGACCCAAGGAAGCACACACCAAGCCACATCATAATTACACTAACCAAGATGAAAGATAAGGAGAGAATCTTAAGAGCAATAAGAGAAAAGGAGACAGTTACCTACAAACGAGTTCCCATAAGACTGTCAGTTGATTTCTCAAAAGAAACCTTACAGGCAAGAAGGGGCTGGAAAGAAGTATTCCAAGTCCTGAAAGGCAAGGACCTACATCCAAGATTGCTCTATCCAGCAAAGCTATCATTTAGAACAGAAGGACAGGTAAAGTGCTTTCCAGATAAGGTCAAGTTAAAGGAGTTCATCAGCCTTGTTATATGAAATGTTAAAGAGATTTATCTAAGAAAAAGAAGAAGATAAAAATATGAACAGTAAAATGACAACAAACTCACAACTATCAACAACCGAACCTAAACAAAAATAAAAACAAACTAAGCAAACAACTAGAACAGGAACAGAATCACAGAAATGGAGATCACATGGAGGGTTATCAGTGGGAGGGAGTGAGAGGGGGAAAAGGTACAGGGAATAAGAAGCATAGGTGGTAGGTAGAATATAGACAGGGGGAGGGTAAGAATAGTATAGGAAATGGAGAAGCCAAAGAAGTTATATATGTGCAACCCATGGACATGAACTAAGCTGGGGGGGAGTGTGGGTGGGAGGGGGTGTCCAGGGTGGTAGGAAATAAAGAGGGGGGAATGGGACAACTGTAATAGCATAATCAATAAAATATATTTTAAAAAGAAATAAATAAAAAGAAGTTAAAAATAATTTTCAAACCATATGCTTTATCACATAAGTAGAAGAATAAAAGTAGGAGAACAAAACATATTCCCCTCTCCTTTTTTTTTGCAGTTAGTCTAAAAGTTGAAAACAAAGTTAGATTTGTTTGTTTCTAATATTTATGGATTTAAAAATTTAATTTTGTTGCACATTATGTAAAATATTTGATGACCTCACAGTAAAAAGTACAAAATAAAGTACAAAGAGCTTCCACTCTGTCAGAGTCATCTGTGTCTTTCCTCTATAGAAAACCATCTTCGTTGGTTGTGACCCTTCCATTCTTTAACATAAGCAAATATTATATACATTTTATTCTCTTAGCAATATACCTTAGAGACTTCCCCATAATAGAAGTTCACACACATGCCATATATATATATATATATATACACACATATATATACATACATACATACACACATACACACACATATATAATATATTACAAATATATATTGTGCATTACAAACATATATCTAATAATATTTGTAACTCTTTATGCTTTGATCCTATCTAAGTTATTGAGACTCACTTTATGGTGAAATGCATGACCCATTTTTTAACAGTTTTATATGTCCTTGTAGAGAATCTCCACTCTCTTTTTCAAGAGTGTGATATACAACAGTATACATTTAGCAGTAGTTCACCGTTTTTATGTACAAGCTCATTTTTTTAATCCTCACCCTAGGATATTTTTTCATTGCTTTTAGAGAGAGAGGGAAGGAAAGAGACATCGATCAAGTGCCTCCCATATGTGCCCTCCAGGAATCAAACCCGCAGGTAGGTATGTGCTCTGACCAGGAATCGAACCCATGACCTTTAGGTGTGCAGGATGACACTCCAACCAACTGAGCCACACTATTCAGAGCTGTCCAAGCTTATTAATTAAACTGTTTATATGTTTGATATTTCTGCAACCAGTATATTGCTGGCTTATTTATTTTGTTAGGTTTATGTGATTTGTTGATGATTTACCTTCTGTTTTCTTTTTCTTTTTCTATTCCAAAATGCCTATTGTCTAGAGATTTGTTTTAATATTTATTTTTACTTATAAAAGGAGCAGCGAGAAAATGAAAAAAACTCAAACCAGCATTGTATGTACGTCAATCAGTTGAAAGGGAGCACGAGAGGACTCGCCCTGGTTGATGGGTTTTGACCTTCCCTGAGGCACACGGGTTGGCTGAGCAGAACCCCTGGCAGAGGGTTGGTGCATTTGGAACCGGCTCTCAGGGCCTGTAGACAGCACTGCAAGTCCCGGCTCCAGCCCGGGCAACAGCACAGGCTGCAAATGCGTCGCCGCTGTTCCAGCTGGGGCTGGTGTGACCTTGGAGTTAGGCTCCTCAGTACTGCTCTGAGATCAGAGCCAGGGCTGCCTCTCTCTAGCAAGGGGACCCGAAGTTGGCAAAACTCAACGCAATCACTTCTTCTTAGGAGCCTTTTGAACTTGATGTGACTGGTTATCTCACCCTGTGGAAAGCCTTCTGCGCTGGGCTGGGTGGGTGGGTGCTGTGAAGGTGGGCGATGGGAGCGCTCCCACGGACACGCTGGTCAGTCTCCGTGACACTGACACGGAGGGAGGCAGAGGAAACAACACGAAGCGTGCTGACGCTGGCGGTGTGCTCTCCCTGCTCCCTGTGGAAGGTGCTTTCTCCCACCAGCAGTTTTCCCCTCTGTGGTCTTCATTCTCCCACAGTAAAGTGGGGCTCTCGCTGCCTCCCTGCCCTCATCATCCTCATTTTCCTTCCTCATTTTTTTCCTTCCTCCTTTTTTTAACCTCACCCCACTCCTGTGGGTGGGTAGTGGAGTATTTTAGGAACTCAGGCTGTCTGGCCCAGGATGTCTGGCTTAGTTTTCTTTAGCATGTTTTGCATTTCCTGCAGATGTTGGGAGCCTCCCTGCCTGGTTTCAGGAGCTGTAACCCCACCATGGCTAAGGCTGAGTGAGTGACCTTTGGACCATAAGCCACTAAGGAGACAAAGCTTATCTCCCTGGCAGGGACCTGCTTCTGCTCCTTTTTCCATAACTGGCCCCAGTGCTTGATCAGTTGGCCAATGACGGGTAAGATTCCCAAGGGGGGAGCAACCTAAAACAGGCATGATCATGTGGAGGCCCCCGGGGTAGGACTTGGGGGGCTATGGAGAAAGGAGGTGATGGACCCTCACCCCTGGGCTTTGACAAAGCCTGAGTCCTCATTCTGCCTGAGAGAAGTCTTCTAATCTCTTGGCTGCCTTACTTCCCCTGCCTGATGGAATCCTGAAACAATGACAGAGGGCGGCACAGCCCTGTGCTGGAAAGGGCGGGTTCCCCCAGTGATCAGGCCTGAGAAAGAATACATAAACTCCTGTGAAACCTGCTTCACTAAGATTGGTCTTAATTAAATGATAAAGGCCCGAGCAGGAAATGAATTTGCTTTCCAAAGTTTTGTAGCCCTTTAGCTAACAGACCTGACTCAGAATAGGCCCTCAGAGTTCTTTGTATGTTATCTATTGTTTGATCCTTACTGCTTGACAATGATTAATGAACTTTATCTGTATTCCTGTGCAAATTAAAAGCTAATAAAAACCCTGTGAAGGCAAGGATTGGCACACTCTACTCTTGAGAGAGTTGCTAGGCCGCTCCGAGGCACCCTCCCTTTGAGAGGGTAGCCATGCCGTCCCTTTTCCTCCACAGGTAGTCCTGGTGAATGTCTCATGTCTCATCCATGACGCTGCGGACACTGCTGGCTGGTGTCTGCATCATGCAGATGCTTTCAGGATGTCTTCATTTCTATGTGCCTGCCTCAATGTCTCTGCACTTAAAGCTAAAATGCTCGAGAAATAAAAAAATAATTGTTAAGTTAAAGACATAGTAGATGGTGGCCCAGATGGAGGCGCAGGTGGATACACTTCCTCCTCGCATGACCAAAAGAAGGACAACAACCATTTAAAAACAAAAAATAACCAGAACTGACAGAAAATAGAACATAAATAAATACAACATTGAAAGTATTAAAATTATTAATTCAAATATGGGTTTATTCTATTATTATTAGCAATAAATTCCAACTTAAGTAATTGCCTCACGGTATTAGCTAATAACAATATCAAACCATCCCCTTAGTAAAAAGCATTCACATTAAGCTTCCAGAACAAAGAGACAAACCTCAAAAATTATCAGAGTAGGTCACACTTAAGAGACTCTTGTAATTTAAAAAGATGTGTAGGTATGACAATTCAAATTTGAGAGCTGCCTTTGAAGCTTCTTACTCGAAAAAAAAAAGTTCTCTGGAAGAGCCTGTTTTTGATGTTGACAAACAGGGCCGAAGTCGGGAGGGAAACCAGGTGATGGGAAGGTCAGTCTGACTCCAGTGTCAACGGGTGTGTTCAAAGGAACACAGAAAGCCGTGGCAAAGCTTTCGAATGAACATTAGAACAATTTAGACATTGTAGGAGATCTAAAATGCTAGCTAACACTGTGCAGTTCTCTTTTAATAAGGAAATACTCAAAGGTCACTTTTGTGAATGGAGGAAAGTTGCATCACAAAATATGTAAGCCCAAGAGTAAATTCTGTCTCTTAAAAAAAAAGTTCTGTAGAAACTATGTAATGCCAATGACTAGTTAAACAACTATCTTTACTGGATTATTACTTTAAAATTCAGAGGCAAACTTACCGTATTTTGCCATGTACAAGGAGCACTTTTTTGCCCAAATTTTTGAGGGAAATATAAGGATGCACATTATACATGAGTAGTACCTGAAGTAGCTTGTATCTGTTCTTGTGTTTTATATTTATTTGTTACATAAAACCTCTTGTACTGTAATATGTTCAAAAATAAATGCTAAAATTCCTTTATGATACAAAAAACAAGTATTAAATATAAATAAATAAATAATTGAATTAAAAAGTTTAAATGAAATTTTTTTTCCTGAAAGTTTGGTCCAAAAACATAGGTGCACACTATACACAGCAAAATACAGATAATTTCTAAATCAAAAGCTAAATTATACAACAAATATTTGCAAGCACAAGTTCGAAATCACTAAGTGATTAATTTTCATGAAAATACATTTAAAATAAAATAGAACTTCTGTTAATGTATATCATGTCACACAAAGGTTGGCTTTTTTAACTCATTAGAAAAAATCTCGATATTTGTCAATGTGGCCTGAGCATTCAACACCGAAAAGGGGGCTCAGCTGGAGCATATGGCTGGGCATGCCTTACCCCTGCTGGGTCCTGCTGCGCCCTTCCCACGCCGCTCGCTCCAGGTGAGCTGCTGCAGAGATAGCCTGACTTGGCACATGCCCGCAGCCTCCCTCCATGCCCATCTGGAGCATCCACCCTCCCACCAGCAGTCAGGCCGCATCCTCACAGGACCACCGGATGCCGAGTGACTATGGTCACCATCTCTAGGCTCCATCCAGGAACTGGAACAGCCAGGTGTCCAAAGCTAATACTCTAGCACAGGGGTCCCCAACCTTTTTGACACCAGTGACCAGTTTCGTGGGAGAATGTTCTTCCACAGGCCAGGGTGAGGATGATTTCAGGATGATCCAAGTGCCATTACATTTATTGTGCACTTTATTTCTATTACTACTACATTGTTATATATGATGAAATAGTTATACAAGTCACCGTAATGCAGAATCAGTGGGAGTCCTGAGCTTGTTTCCTGCAACTAGACGGTCCCTTTGGGAGGTGACGGGAGACAGAGACACCTGAAGCATGTTGCTTCTGTCCATTCTGCTCTGTAATCTGGCTGTGGTTGCTGTCACTGCAGAAAACCATGCTTCACAAGGGATATTGGAAACGGGACCAGGCTTCTTGGTGCCTCTGTGGCAATCACAGGATATTCTGCCTTGACTTTATTTATGTTTTGCCTGCAACAGTCTTTTATTTTATTTTTACCTTTAAGGTGACTGAAAATCGGCACATAGGCAAGGTCATTAATTCTCCTAATAAACATGCCCTGTCCATACCCCCAGGTGTCCATCAGATCCACAGTGAGCACGTGCTATGTCACGTTCTATCCCACGGGTGCATTTTCTCGTGAGTCTGTGGGGTTATGATGAATTCTTTTGGAAATACCAGCTTTTCACAAACTGCCTCCTTGATCAGGGAATACTGTGCTACTTCACTGGGCTGCGTGAAGAAGGGAGGCAGAGCGTGAGTTAAATGAGCAATTTTGCTCTCTCTGTGATATATATTCTCGAAACATGCAGGTCTGACAAGCCTCTCTGGTAAAGTCTCGTGTCACTCACTCTGATAAGCACTCCATCAATTCTTAAAAGGAAAAAAGGCAACAGCAGGAAAAAGCTGGGAGGTGTTACTCTAATTTTCACAGTTAGACTGGAAATTCTGTGATCATGAATTCATCCTCAGCCAGAACTTCTTCAAAAAACCTAACCTGTTCCCTGGCTTTTAGTTTCTCTGTATCTATATGAGCTGTTGTAGGGACAACCTTTAACTTGAGTGATTCCCCAAATGATGTTCCCTTGTAATCTGTCGTGTAGGCCCCGTCCTGTGGGTTAATGTCCTCCTTGCAGTGCCGGCCCTCTGTGCTGCTTTCCAGTCCCTCTTCCACACAGGCCACATTCCTGGGTGGCTGCTTACACATCTTAAAGCAACTGTAGCATTGAACTCAATCCTAAAGCCAGAACAGTGCTGGATTCTTAAAACATTGTCTCCAGACATTATTTCTGGGAGGGATGGCATATGCAACTCATCGGCTCACTTCTCCCGGTCTGCCGACTTTGTGAGTAGGTGTCTCGGTAGCTGTCAGCTTCCAGGGCCCGAAGGAGAAGTCCTGGAAGCTGCTCTGGATACCGTGGATCATCGTGGCCTAGGTGGGGCCCACGTGGGCCGCGGGGGACATCAGCAGCAGACACCAGCCTTGCTCCCCCAACCCCTGACTTTGATCCGCTCATCTCCTGCTGCGTGCTCCGGTTCCTAAGAGAGTACGGACTATACCTGTCCATTGTCCCAGGAGTCAGGATGCCTGCTCTAGCTGCTGGCCATCAGGAGGAGCTGGGGAAAGAGACCCCATCCCTGTACACAGGTACAAACACTCTCTTTTTGTACATAGCAAAACCCTATAAATTATCACAGTACAAAAATAACACTTCTGGAACTTCTGCCAAGATGGAGGCATAGGTAGACACACTGTGCCTCATCGCACAACCAAAATAAGGTCAGCAACAATTTAGAAATAAGATAACAACCAGATATGATAGAAAATTGAACGGTATGGAAGTTGGACAACCAAGGAGTTAAAATATACATATTCATCCAGACCGGTAGGAAGGGCAGAGTCTGGCAGCTGGGCGGAGAGGGGTCGAGACACAAAAAGTGGTGGCACCAGACACGTAACACATCCTGGGCATGTAAAGCATCCCGGGTGTGTAAGGCATACCGTGTAAGGCAAACCGAGTGCAAGACCCCAGCAAGCAGACCCTGGGCACACAGGCAGCTGGCAGACCCAGTGAGGCGGTGACTGTGAATCGAGGCACTGCGTTCAAGGTGCCTGGCTGTCCAGGCCAGATTCTTGCACAGATAAAACAGGCAAAATTGGGCAGGGAGACTGATCGTGCAACCCAGGGTCCCAGTGCCAGGAAATAGACCTCGGGACACTGATTGAAAACACCTGTGGGAGTTGAGGCACAGCGAGATATTCCCAACCTCACAGGAGAGTACATTGGAGAGACCCACAGAGTCCTAGAATGTACACAAGCCCACCCACATGGGAATTAGCACCAGAAAGGCCCAGTTAGCTTGGGGGAAGCAGTGGAAGGGACTGAAATCCAACGGAGAGAGGAGCAAGCACCACTGTTTCCTCTTGGATCCTGCCCCCACATACAATGTCACAACCCAGCAACTGGGGTGCCCCGCCCTGGTGATCACCTAAGGCTCTGCCTCTCATATGTAACAGGTGTGACCAGACCCCTGCCCCCAAAATGGCTCTAACAGAAGTACAAATCAAACCCCAAAGCCAATACTTTTAATCGACCAAGGGATAGCCAACCTATCAGATGTACAGTTCTAAGCACTGGTGATCAGGATGCTCACAGAATTGGTTGAATTTAGTCACAAATTAGATGAACAAATGAAGGCTATGATAAGAAAAATGAATGAAAATGCACAGGGAACCAATAGTGATGGGAAGGAAACTGGGACTCAAAACAATAGAATGGACCAGAAGGAAGAAAGAAACACCCAAACAGAAAAGAATGGAGAAAGAAGAATTCAAAAAAATAAGGAGAGGCTTAGGAACCTCCAGGACATCTCTAAATGTTCCAACATCCAAATTATAGGGCTGCCAGAAGGAGAAGAGGAAGAACGACAAGTGGAGAAGTTATTTGAACCAATAATAAGGGAGAACTCCCCCAATCTGACAAAGGAAATAGACTTCCAGGAAGTCCAGGAAGATCAGAGAGTCCCAAAGGAGTTGGACCCAAAGAGGAACACACCAGGTACATCATAATTACATTACCCAAGGTAAAAATGAAGGAGAGAATCCTAGAAGCAGCAAGAGATAAAGGGACAGTAACCTACAAAGGAGTTCCCATCAGACTGTCAGCTGATTTCTCAAAATAGACCTTGCAGGCAAGAAGGGGCTGGAAAGAAGTATTCCAAGTCAAGAAAGGCAAGGACCTACATCCAAGATTACTCTATCTAGCAAAGCTTTCATTTAGAATGGAAGGGCAGATAAAGTGCTTCTCAGATAAAGTCAAGTTAAAGGAGTTCATCATCACCAAGCCCTTATTTTATGAAATGTTAAAGGAACTTATCTAAGAAAAAGAAGATAAACATGTATAGTAAAATAACAGCAAACACAATTATAAACAACCACACCTAAAACAAAAACAAACTAAGCTATCAACTAGAACAGGAACAGAATCAGAAATGGAGATCACCTGGAGGGTTAGCAACAGGGGAGTGTGGAGAGAGGGGGAAAAGGTACAGAGAATAAGTAGCACAGATGGTAGGTAGAAAATAGACAGGGGGAGGGTAAGAATAGTAGGGGAAATGTAGAAGCTAAAGAATTTAGGACACATGGACATGAACTAAAGGGGGGGAATGTGGGTGGGAGGGTGTGCAGGGTGGAGGGAATGAAGGGGGGGAATGGGACAACTGTAATAGCATAATCAATAAAATGTATTAAAAAGAAAAAATAACATTCTAAATATTATGATTGAATGTGGGATCATAGTTATATTTTATAATTGAGTTATTAGCTTTTGTAAAACATGTTTGCCTGAGTTGGGATATAAATAAGGCTTATACTTTGCTGTTAATTGATAAACTTCCTAAATCTTATCTATAAATTCACCTTTATCCTCTTACTTATTGTTAATTTTGCAATTTTATTGTTTCTGAAGAAACTAGGTGACTTGTAACAAAGACTTTCCTGTAGTCTGGATTTTGCTGAATACATATCCATGGTGTCATCTTCGTCTAATCCCCGTAATTCCCATAAATTGATTATTAGTAAGATTTGATGAGATTGTCCTTTTTTTGGCAAGATGACCTACATTGGTGGTTGTCTCCATTTTGATGTTGTCAGTGGCCATTAATGAAGATTTCCTATATTTATGCTGTCATTCTAGTTTGCAAAATGATACTTTATCTTCCTTCTTCATTTTTGAGCTAAAATCCTTGGACAACCTCCCGCCCCCACCAAACACACACATCACAAGCTAATTATCGGCAATCTGGATGTCCTGATGGGAAAATAACACAGACAATTTAAAAATATATAGTATTATTATTTTTATTACCAGTTTTAATGAGCTGGTTTCCTAACATGCTCCTACATTCACCAAAATATTTTAGGATCATTTGGAACTCCTGAATTTAAACATGTTTGATGTGTTACATTCATTGCAATCACTATTCATACTGATGCAGATGTCTGCTCTTTGGCAGTAGAACCTTATCAGTTGGTGCCTGAGTCCATGTGTAGTGAGGCCATTTGATTGCAATGCTGTTTTCTGGTGTGGTTACAAACTCCCAGCTTGCCGTATATAAATTCTACCATTGACATAGAGCTTATGATTACACCAAATATCTGTGATTTTTGAAAATAGGAAATAGTTTTAGATACTGCAATTTCAGGTCTGGCAGTGGTCATCACTATTGCATTGATAGTTATTCTGACTCTTTTTGGTGGGCAGAGTTGCCATATGCACATTTTAAAGGTACTATACCTCATGAGTTCTAATATTTTTGTTTAATTCTTGCAAATTGTTGTTGGAGAACATAGAAGTTCTGTGTAGAAGATTTCATACACATTACCTCAGGATTACATCAAGTTACCGAAAAAATTAAGAAAAGTAAAGTTCTTTGCATTTAGGTTATATCACATTAAAGACATAGTCAAATTATTTTGTTCTAAAGTCATTTGGAATCATTACAATACAAGACCTTTGACCTTAATAAAAATTTCAAAGTGTGATTAACTGTTTAAGAATGTTTGCATGCTACCTAGCTCAATGTTAAATTTCCAAAAACTCAACACATACACTATCCTTTTCATATAGAGGTTGCATTTTTAAAACAGGGTGAAAGTTAACTTTTCATAAAGAAACTAATGATATAGGGGGAAAGGACCAGATGTTTGGAAACATGTCTACTATCATGCGATTTTGCTGGCAAAAATAATGTGAGCAAATGATCTCTAAAGCTTTATGCATGCCTGCTAAGCACAGTTAGAAACAACTCTCTAACCTACTTTCTCTTACTAAAAAATAGCTCAAAATATGCTTATTATCCTTTTAAAGTAAAACATGAACAACCTTAGATTTATTTTAAGTTAAAACTTCAACAGTATGTTGGCATTTGTGGAAATATATTGCAAAAATATCTGATTTAGTAAATACAAAAGTAATATATTTGTAATAAAAGTAATATACCATTTTGGTATGTGTGTTGTGAGGTGTCATTTTTAGCTTTTGTACTCACTAAACACAAATATTACAGTATAATATACCTATTGCCAGGTCATGAATTTATTAATCACAAAATTTAGATACAATTTCAAAAACATTGAGGCATGTTTACTCACATAGTTCTTACTAAAAATATTATCATTAATATAAAATAATTTCATTATACATTGGTGTGGTCAAAATGTGTGTATAATTGATAAATTAATTATATTAAAATGTAAGTCATTTACTGTCTCTTTAAAAAATATATTTTATTGATTATGCTATCACAGTTGTCCCATTTTTTCCCTCCCCTTAGTTGTTTGCTTAGTTTGTTTTTGTTTTTGTTTAGGTTCGGTTGTTGATAGTTGTGAGTTTGTTGTCATTTTACTGTTCATATTTTTCATCATCTTCTTTTTCTTAGATAAGTCCCTTTAACATTTCATATAGTAAGGTGATGATGAACTCTGTTAACTTGACCTTATCTGGGAAGCACTTTATCTGCCCTTCCATCCTAAATGATAGCTTTGCTGGATAGAGTAATCTTGGATGTAGGTCCTTGCCTTTCATGACTTTGAGTACTTCTTTCCAGCCCCTTCTTGCCTGTAAGGTGTCTTTTGAGAAACCAGTTGATAGTCTAATGGGAACTCCTTTGTAGGTAGCTGTCTTCTTTTCTCTTGCTGCTTTTAGATTCTCTCCTTATCTTTAATCTTGGGTAATGTAATTACGATGTGCTTTAGTGTGTTCCTCCTTGGGTCCAACTTCTTTGGGACTCTTTGAGCTTCCTGGACTTCCTCAAAGTCTATTTCCTTTGCCAGATTGGGGAAGTTCTCCTTTATTATTGGTTCAAATAACTTTTCCATTTCTTGCTCTTCCTCTTCTTCTTCTGGCAGCCCTATAATTCAGATGTTGGAATGTTTAAGGTTGTCCTGGAGATTCCTAAGCCTCTCCTCATTTTTTTGAATTATTATTTCTTCATTTTGTTCTGGCTGAATGTTTCTTTCTGCTTTCTGGTCCACTCTATTGTTTTGAGTCCCAGTTTCCTTCCCTTCAGTGTTGGTTCCCTGTATATTTTTCTTTATTTCACTTTGCAAGCTTTCACTTTTTCCTCTATTTTGAAACCATACTCAACAATTTCTGTGAGCACCCCGATTACCAGTGTTTGTAACTCTGCATCTGATAGGTTGGCTATCTCTTCATCACTTAGTTCTTTTTCTGGAGTTTTGATCTGTTCTTTCATTTGGGTCATATTTCTTTGTCTTGGCACAGCTGTTACATAGTAAGGGGCAGAGCCTTAGGTATTCACAAGGGAGGGGCAACCCTCTTTGCTGCATTGTGGCACTCTATGTGGGGGAAGTGTCAGAGAGGAAACAGTGCTGTTTGCTTGACTCTTGCCCTGCTTTCAATCACTTCCCTCAAATCTCACAAGTGGATTGTGCCCTTTCAGATGCCAATTCCTGGGTGGGAGGATTTGTGTACATTCTAGGCCCTGTGGGCCTCTCTAACAGACTGTCCTGTGGACTGGTAGTTTCTCCTGCCTTCATAACCCCCACAGAATTTTACAGCCAGAGGTTTTGAGTCTTTAGTTTCCCATACTGAAACCCTGGGTTGCATGGTCTGTTTCACTTCCCAGTTGTTCCTCCTGGCTTATGTACATGCAAATATGGGACCACCAGGTGCACCAGCTACTGCCTTGCCCACCCAGTCCTCTGCCTTACTGCATATCCTCTCCACCCAGCTATCTGTCTGAGACCCTCCGACCAGTCTGGATGAATGTTTGTTTAACTCCTTGGTTGTCAGAGTTCTGTGCAGTTTGATTTTCTGGCAGTTCTGGTGGTTTATCGTTTTTTAAAAATTAATTAATTAATTTTTAGAGAGAGTACAAGGGAAGGAGAAAAGAGGGAGAGGAACATCATTGTGTGGTAGCCGTTCACACACTGCCTACTGGGGACCTGGCTAGCAACCCAGACATGTGCCCTGACTGGGAATCGAACCAGTGTCCCTTTGGTTCCTAGGCCCATGCTCAGTTCACTGAGCTATACCATCCAGGGCTGTTTATTGTTTTAAATTGGTTGTTATCCTTTTTTTGCTTGTGTGGGGAAGTGAAGCATTTCTACCTACACCTCTGTCTTGGCCAGAACTACTTAATTGAATTTTTTTTACACCAATAATGAACTATCTGAAAGGAATCTAAGAAAATAGTCCCATTCACAATTGCTTCAAAAAGAATAAGTGGTTGCTCAATAAGTTGATTAGAGTGCCATCCCGACATGCCAAGGTTGTGGGTTTGATTCTTAATCAGGACGCATACAAGAAACAACCAATGAATGTATAAACATGTGAAATAACAATTGATGCTTCTCTCTCTCTTCCCCTTTCTTCTTTTTTTAAGATCAATAAATAAAGATAATAAATGGATAAATATATAAATAAGAATAAAATACGTAGGAGTAAATTTAATCAAGGATGTAAAAGACCTGTACTCAGAAAATTTTAAGACACTAAAGAAAGAAATTGAAGGAGACACAAATAATTGGAAGCATATACTGTGTTCATGGATAGGAATATTAACATCATTATAATGTCCATACTACCCAAAGTGATCTATATATTCAACACAATTCCTATCAAGATACCAATGATGTATTTCACAGAACCAGAACAAATATTCCAAAAATTTGTATGAACCACAAAAGATCCCAAATATCTAGAGCAATGTTGAGAAAGAAAAACAAAGTTGGAGGAATTACACTATCTGATATCAAACTATATTACAAAGCCATTGTAATCAAAACAGCACAGTGATAAGACGATTTAAAATAGAGCTCATTAAATGGGAGAACACATTCACTGACGCATCTGATCCAGGGGTAACATCGAAAATTTTCAAGAACTTATAAAACAACACACAAAAAAAGCCCTCCAAACAATCTGATTTAAAAAGTGGGCCACAGGGATGAATAGACATTTCTGTAAAGAGGACATACAGATGACCGATAGACATATGAAAAGATGCTCAATAGCACTATTATCAGCAAAATGCAAATTAAAACCACAATGAGATATCACTTAATATCTTTCAGGGCGGTCATCTTCAGTAAATCAACAAACAAGTGCTGGCAAGGATGTGGAGAAAAGCGACCCCTCATGCACTGTTGGTGGGAATGTGGACTGGTGCAGCCACTGTGGAGAGCAGTGTGGAGTTACTCCAAAAAATTAAAAATGGAAGGACTTTGTGACCCGGTGATTCTACTTCTGGGATATATATGAAGAAACTGAAAACACTGATTTGAAAGAATATATGCACCCCTGTGTTCAATGCAGTGTTATTTATAACCACCAAGAGTTGTAAGCTGCCCAAGTGTCTATCAGTAGATGGATGAATAAAAAAGCTGTGGTACATTTACCCAATGGAATACTCCTTGGCCATAAAAAGAAAGTAGATTTTACTTAACTATTGGAACAGCATGGGTGGACTTAGAGAGTATGATGCCAAGTGAAATAAGCCAGTCAGAGAAAGACAAATACCATATGATTTACCTAACTGGGAAATCTGACAAACAAAATAAACTAACAAGCAAAATAGACTCGTAGAGAGCAGACTGACAGCTTTGGAGGGTATTTGGGGGAAGGGATTGAGCAAAGGAAGAAAAAAAAGAGAGAAAAAACTGACAGACATGGACAACAGTGTAGTGATTGCCCGGGGAATGGTTGGGGGGAGGGGGAGAAGGGTAAAGGGAGGATAAATGGTGATGGAAGGAGACTGACTGAGGGTGGTGAACACACACTACAGGCTACAGGTGCTGTGTTGTGGAATCGCACACCTAAAACCTATATAGTTTAGTTCCAGGGTCACTGCAATAAATTCAATTAAAAGGAAATAAATAAATAAATAAATAGCTAGTGAAATGGCAGCTGTGTACAAGCTAAGGAAAGAACCGGAAGGAAACCCATCCTACCCACATCTTCATCTTGGACTTCTAGCCTACAGAACTGTGAGAAAATATATTTCTGTTGAAGTTACCCAGTCTGTTGTATTTACTTATGGTAGCACTAGCAAACTAATGCAGACTTGGATAAGAAATGAAGTATTTGGAGATGAATATAGCAAACTACGTTCATGACTTGTGTGCTGAAACCCTAAACATTGCAGAGATAATTTTTAAATGTTTTTAAATGGAAAAAATATGCTATCTTTATTTGTTACCATGACAGTATTCTCTACATTGATCTAAGTTCAATTTCAATAAAAATTCTTTCAAGTTATTTGGAAATTGATAAGATGATTTAAAAACTCTTATGCCCTTGCTGGGTAACCCACCTGGTTAGAGCATCATCCTGATATGCCAAGGTTGCAGGTTCGATCCCCAGTCAGGGAGCATACAGGAAACAACCAATGAATGCATAGATAAGTGGAACAACAAATCCATCTCTCTCTCTTTCTCTCTCTCTCTCTCTTCCCCTCCTTCCTTTCTCTTTCAAAAACCAATGGAACAAAACTGTTATGATGGTGGTCCATGAAGCTGACTGTCCCATGATTTTTACCAAATGCCATCATGATGTGAAAAAATGAAGAGGATGAAGTTCTAATCTAAACACCAACTCTATGATGAATGTGGGAGAGTGTCTGGAGAGGTTGCAAGATGATAGAAACAAGATATGGGCATCTCGGAGGCTTTATCATCCAGGGTATCTGGAGAGGCAATAAGGGAAACAAAAACAGTGAACAAATAAAGAAAAATCGATGTCTGTTCTAGCAGATGAAGAGAACATCACATGATCAGGCGCTGAAAATGTACCCCACTTTATCCCAGCAACGGAGAGGACTCTGCTGGGTTTCATCATGACGCGGCTTCTGAGAGGAGCTGAGCACTCTTCCACGCCATGGACGTTGCCCGAGGACCTAGTGGTGTCAGAAATTAGGAGATTCTTGGAACTTTCTACCCTGGCGTCTCTGGTCACTAGTGACAACGAAGGGCAGTTATCCTCCCTGGGGGCTGGCTTAAGTCCAGGGAGGAAGTGAAGGGAAGATCGATGGGACATTTAGTGGCTCTAGGCCTGAAACAAAACCATGTACTGATCCCAAAGTTAGGGGACTCGTGTCACTTAGTGCCCCTCTCTGCTGAAGCTGAACTGAGGTTATTAGACTCAAAGAGTAGTGGGAGCAGACCTAAACTTAAATTGTTACACACTTCAGAAGCAAATGAATGTCTTACCACCAATAGTCATATGCATATAAGAATAATTAAATTGTTGCTGCAGAGTTTATTCTAATGAGCCCCAGAGAGAGCTCACCTTCTGTGTCACTGGAGGAAAGGGCAGTGGCAGCAGCTCTCAGGCCCGAGGTGGGAGTTAAGGGGAAGGTCTCCCAGGCTTTATTTAGCATCTCAGAGCTAAATGCAAGCAGAGCGGACAGTGACCTGCTGGGAGAGCCCCTTGGAGTCTATGAAGGTCCACTTGTGACCGCTTTCAAAGCCCTGCCCCTTCTTCAGGAAAGAACTGTGTGAGGCACAGGACACCAAAACACATTTTTCCACCTAGACATTGGAGACTGCACAAAGCAAACAAATACCGGTGTGTAGAGGACAGCGATGCTCAATCAGCACTATGGTAAGTTTGAATGGAGTGGGAGGGGACTTCAAACGGGAATCTGGAGGCACATGGGAAAACTATTTGCAGCGAGCATTCTGGCTCTTTCTATGACTTGAAAACAGAGCTTTTTGAAACGGAAATTTTGAGGGAAGTCCCAAATTACTTAGCTATTTCATTTTTACTTCCTCACCAAAAAATTATTTTGAACTCTGAAATAAATGTATTTGTATTCTGGAGAGCATTCTTGTCGGTACTTTTCTGTAAATGCTATTCTTCTTGCCTCTACTTAACGCTGAAACGGTACCAGGCTGCGCAGGCTCCGGTAGCTTGTCGTCCCTTTCCCTCCATTCCTTCCACCCTCCCCTCCCGTTTCCGCCAACAGTGACAGAGTCCTCCTACTGTAATCTAGAAATAGTTGGGAAATGTGTAAGCTGAACCCCACTGAATTCCAAGGCAGAACCCCCTTATTTTATGGCCTTTCCATGCACTGTTAACATTTCAAAAAGTTTTGAAAGCTCAGTTGGGTCACAGCTGGTGGACTTTTATTCAGTTGTGTGGAATTGCTGTGGGCAAGCCTATCACAATACATCAAAGGTTTATCATGCTGTCGACATTAGCTGGAGAGCGAAGCACACAGAGCTTTCACCTACTTCACATGTAATCCCAGGCACAGTAGGCTGAGGGGAGAAGAACCCGCTGAGGCGCACGGGTTGGCTGAGCAGAACCCCTGGCAGAGGGTTGGTGCGTTTGGAACCGGCTCTCAGGGCCTGTAGACAGCACTGCAAGTCCCGGCTCCAGCCCAGGCACCAGCACAGGCCGCAAATGTGCCGCCGCTCCAGCTGGGGCTGGTGTGACCTTGGAGTTAGGCTCCTCAGTACTGCTCTGAGAGCAGAGCCAGGGCTGCCTTTCTCTAGCAAGGGGACCCGAAGTTGGCAAAAACTCAACGCAATCACTTCTTCTTAGGAGCCTTTTGAACTTGATGTGACTGGTCATCTCCGCAGAAAGCCTCCTGTGCTGGGCTGGGTGGGTGGGTGGGTGCTGTGAAGGTGGGACATGGGAGCGCTCCCATGGACACGCTGGTCAGTCTCCGTGACACTGACACGGAGGGAGGCAGAGGAAACAACACGAAGCGTGCTGACGCTGGCGGTGTGCTCTCCCTGCTCCCTGTGGAAGGTACTTTCTCCCACCAGGAGTTTTCCCTTCTGTGGTCTTCATTCTCCCACAGTAAAGTGGGGCTCTCGCTGCCTCCCTGCCCTCATCATCCTCATTTTCCTTCCTTGTTTTTTTACCTCGCTCCCTCTATCCTGTTTCTGTCTCTCTTCCTTTTGCATTTCTTCATTTCTGCCTGTATCTTTGAATTTATGTAGTAGTACACTGCTCAGGATAAATCATTGTAAGCCACTGCTCGGCATAATAAATGACGAGGTTTTCCCTAAGATGTTATCGCCAGCACACAGAAGGAGTATGCTCAGTGTGCTTACTTGCTCCCTAATCTCGTCTGTTCCCTCTGCTCCTGCTACCCTGTTTAATCAGTGCCACGTAAGCCGCCGGTAAGGGGTTGTCACTGGTTCCTCAGTCTCTGCAGTCACTCTCTGAAACACATGATGCTGTTTCTCGCCTCCTTTTGCTTGAAACTCTTCCCCCACTTCCTGTCTTTATGCACTGACCTGGGTAACCAAGTCTGTCCAGCTTTATTCCCTTACAGTTCCTTCCATAGGTCTACGTTTTTACTGCCCTTCTCCCTCTCTTCTCCTCATTACAATGTGGCGCAAGGTCCGCTGGACCCTCTTCGGGTCAGTCACAGGCCACGAGAGCTGCATTCACCTTTATTCAGAAAGTGGGAGCAAGCAGAACTAATTCTTAGGAAATAACTAGATGTTTGGCAGACAGGTATGTAAACATGTGTTACCATGCTTGGAATGATGAGGATGTTTTCCCTTAACAAAGCGTCTGTGATGCTCTAGTCTGATTTACAAATCACACCTGGAAGCGGCATGAGGAGTGTGTGTGTGTGTTGTCCGTGTCCTGTTGTGGTGCCGTGTGCGTGGCTGTGTGTGGTGGGAGGTGTGTGTCCATGTGCGTGTGTGTGTCTGGATGAGAGCTGACTCGATGTCCAGCTTGGTTTTTCATCATTAGCTTCGCATCTTCTTAAACCTCCCGAAACCACACATACTTTTAGCTCCCTTTGCCATTCTCTTTTGTGTCTTACCTATTATGTAACTGTTTTCTATCCTTAATAAAAGTAAAATAAATATAATGCCTAATTTTTTTCCTTGAAATGCTCTTTTTTTCTGGCCATTTATTTTATGTCTGCTACTAATGTATTACCTTAAAAATATGACTATTTCCCATTAGTACACTATTTAGAGTTAGGTGGCTTCAAACAATTTCTTCTCTATCAGATGAAAATAGAAAATATTAGCTTTGGGGGTTTTGTATATTGAACTTATTTTAGGTAGAATCATAATATTAAAATGCAATGAGATTTCATACCAAAAATGCTAATAATTGTGTTTGATTATGAAAATATTGATAATTATGTGTAATTGTAAAACCAGTAAGTGTGGCTTTTAGATGTTAAAATAAATAGTGTGTTTTTTAAAAAAGATTTTATTTATTTATTTATAGAGAGAGGGGAAGGGAAGAAGAGAGAGAGGGAGAGAAACATTAATGTGTGCTTGCCTCTCATGAGTCCTCCAATGGAGACCTGGTCCCCAACCCAGGCATGTGTCCTGACTGGGAATTGAACCAGCAACCCTTGGGTTCAAGGGCCCATGATCAATCCACTGAGCCACAACAGCCAGGGCTAAATAGTGGTTTTATTAATAAAAAAATAAGTCCACATTATGAGAAGGAAGCAGCCCTGGTCAAACCACATTTATATGTTTCACGCACTTTTTGGAATTACAGATTGATGAGATCAACAAAATGCAACTTGCCAGAAGCTGTGGCACTGTTACTTCGCAGGGTGCAGAAAGCACATAGAGAATCCAGGAAAGGACAGGGCCTAACTCAGGAGGAGGAGAGGAGGAGTGGAGCAGCTCCAGTGTAGGTGCTGGGGGGATGAGTGTGTGGGGGGTTCCGAGTCTAGTTATGGCTGCAGGGACAAGGATTAATGTCTGCTCGGGCTCAGCTGCACAAATGCTGAGTGGGCCTTGGGGCACTCCTATGAGGCCCTGAAATTAAGCTGAAGGCTTTTCCCAGGCGGGACAGTTTCAGGATGAAGGTTATGAAATTCCATTCCATCTAGCTTTTACAAGGAACTCGAAGGTGTGGCAGCATGGCACGTACACGTGACCTTTGGGGACACAGGAATAGTGCAGCAAAGCTGGGCTCAGGGCCAGGATACCCAGAAACCTGGCAAGAACAGGGGGGACCTAGTGAGAAAGGCGCCGATGCGGGGAGTCCTCACAGGTTGTGTAGTCGGCGCTCACTTAGAGCCCTGCACCTGGGAGGCTGAGTTGCACTTACAGAGGCCAGAGATGATTACGTTTTCTTACCTTAAGGTGTTTACAGAAAGAGCCACAAATATTAGAGAGGAAGGAGGCTGTACGGGAATGAAGTTAATTAAATGATGCTAAAGAAAAATCGAAGAGAGGTTCTAGAAACAAAGAGGATCTGAAGGAGGAAAACACGCCCACAGACCTCCTCATGCTGGCTGGCGTGACCCTCATGGCTTCCTTCATTAGATGCACGACACATTGCTAATGTTTGCTGGTTCTTGCCATTAATTAATTCCTTCCTAGTGTTACATGCCCATGACCTGGACGGTCTCAAGTTTAGCTCTTTCCATAAAAAATGGCACCAAATACTTATAAATCAATTAATCAAAATTACCAGAGTAGCTTTCTGTTTTTCGTATGCCACACTAAATACCTGCACTAGAAAAGCAACAACAACATCCTCTGACATTTGCAACAAAGGATTTCTTTTTTTTTTTAGTGAAAAGACAGGGAGCAACCTTAATGTCCTTCAGTAGGAACTGAGTAAAAAATTAGAATATCATCTCATAATAATGATTATTTAAACATATCACAATATGCAGTGAGTGGGAAATGAGTCCATGACGTCTAATTCACAAGAAAATTTACAATAACTAGGATAATATTTATGCATGAAAAGTGCAACTGAGCCCGACAGTGTGGCTCAGTTGGTTGGAATGTTGTCCCGTAAACCAAAAGCTCACAGGTCCGATTCCCGGCCAGGGCACAGGCCTAGATTGCAGGTTTTGTCCCTGGTAGGGGTGCGTGGGATTGATGTTTCTCTCCCTCTCACTCCCGCCTCTCCCTCTAAAACTCAATAAACATGTCCTTGGGTGAGGATGAAAAAACAGAAATTGTACTTTGTCATAATCACATAGTCAGTCTTGTAATTCCCATTAGAAATAAACTTATTCAAAATAATTTTTAAGTAATTAGGGAGTTCTTTTCTTCTTTGACAACAAATTTAACTCCAGTTATATTGAAATGTCATCTCCATGGTTGTTTTCATACCTGAGTCTACAATAAATATGAATATTTTTGTATTTTTAAACTTTTATCTAACCCATGATGCTAATGTGCACAATCTTTCAAAACTAAAGAAGCAAGTGGATTTTATTTGTTATACTAACATGACCATTTTTTTTGACTGAACAGGTGGTGCATGATGGTAAAACATGATGAATCAAACCCTGGTGACAGAATTCTCGTTTGCGAGATGGACTGGGAGTCGGGTGCTGTCGAGGCTTCACGCTGCCTTCTTCTTGCTGCTCTACCTCGTGGCCATGTGGGAGAATGTCATCATCATTTTCCTCACAGTTCTTGACCATCACCTCCACACCCCAATGTACTTCTTCCTCAGGCATCTGTCCTTCTTAGATCTTTGTCTCATTTCTGCCACAGTCCCCAAGTCCATCCTCAACTCCATCACCTTCACTGACTCCATCTCTTTCCTGGGGTGCGCGGTGCAGCTCTTCCTGGTGGTGCTGATGACTGGGTCGGAGATCGGCATCCTCACAGCGATGTCCTATGACCGCTACGTTGCCATCTGCCGCCCTCTACACTACGAAGCCGTCATGAGTAAAGGGACCTCTGTCCTTTTGATGGCTGTGTCCTGGCTCAATGGAGGGGCCTTGGGCATCTTGTACTCAACTGGGACATTCTCTCTGAAATTTTGTGGGTCCAATAAGATACAGCAGTTCTTCTGTGATGTCCCTGCCCTACTGAAGCTCACGTGTTCAGAACAGCATGTGACCATTCATGTCGGTGTGGCCATCGGTGTCTGTTATGCATTTTCATGTTTAGTTTGCATCGTGGTGTCCTATATGTGTATTTTCTCCACTGTGCTGAAGATCCAGACCAGGCAGCGGCAGTCCAAAGCCTGGTCCACCTGCCTGCCTCACCTCCTCGTCATGAGCATGTTCCTTCTGACAGGTGCTGTTGCTTATTTAAAACCAGCATCAGACAAGCCCTCCCTTCTAGACTTGCTGGTATCTATCTTCTATTCTGTGGCACCCCCAACCTTGAACCCTGTGATCTACTGTCTGAGGAACAAGGATATTAAAGCAGCTCTAGGAAAAGTCCTGTGGATTGATAGAAATAGGAGAAAAGTTGCAGGTAGAAAGTAGAATTTCTTTTTGTTCCATGATGAACTAGCTGTTTGAAATTGTTAGTATTAGAGAAAAATGCACCACAGAGAGTTGTTGGTGTTAAACTCAGGCTGTCAGTTTGAATAGGAAGTAAATTTTTTCCTTAGACTCTTTCATTTAATTACATAGAAATTATGAAGGTTTTCTTCTTGTAGCTTTGATGATTTCGACTCTTGTCTGAGCTTCATATATGTGAGATTTGCATGAGGTTCTTATTCCTCCAACACTATTATGTTCCCTGGCATTTTCTCCATTTAGCAAATGTTTTAATAGCCTAGATTTTGCATCCATGTTTTATTTATTTAATCTTCTTTGAAATCCTCACCTAAAGATATGTTTTTAATTGATATTTTTTAGAGAGAGAGGAAGGGGAGGGGGAGAGAGAAAGAGACAGAGAAAGAAACATTGATGTTAGAGAGAAACATGGATGTGTTGTCTCCCATATATGCCCTGATAGGGATCGAACCTGCAACCTTTGGTGCACAGGATGAGGATGACACTCCAACCAACTGAGCCACCCAGCCAGGGCTTAACTTTCTTGATAGACTCTGATTTTCATTATTTGATGAAAATTATGAATTTAATTTAAAACAATGATTTTAACTTCGCAGTTTAAAAACATATGTACATATTCAATTTTCTCATATGCCCACTTATTTGAGAATGCATAGTTGATTATTAATTTTGTATGGTTACTCACATATTTAAGAAGATGGTTCTTTCACATATTTGTTTGTTTTGATGCAAGTCATATTATTTTGGACTCAGATATTTTCTTGTTTGTTAAAATTTCCTTCCATTTAATGTGCTGGTTCCTGACATTGGGCTAATTGTTTTCATAGTGCACTATGATTCATGAAAGATGATCGTCTGACAACTGCTTTTCTTACTGTGATAAATCCCACATCCTGCTTTTTCCAGATTTAATTATTATATAAGATTTCCAATATCCTAAGCATTCTAAGTTATTTTCCATTTTTTTCTTGCAGAAACACCCTGCCACTTTTATTTTCCTGCTCACTGCTTCCTCCACACACTCCCTTAATTGCGTAAGATAGAAACAGGTGTCTGTTGGCCACCTTCACTGTATCAGACACTTTAATGGACACTCTGCTAATGCTTCCAACCAATGAGATGTGGCATGAGTGTGGTGAAACAGGTGACACAGCTGAGACTGAGGAAAAGTGGTTGGCATGTTTTCAGTTTCATATATATATATATAACTTCTTGCCTTTAGAAATACCTTTCAAGTTCTGTAGGCTCATTATAATGTTTCTGAAACGTTGTTTATACCACCCTCCTCATGAAATCCTCTACTTGTCCAAACTATATCTCCAAGTGTAGCTTAAGTAGAGTCTGGCTACATGGAACTATAAAACCACTTATTTACACATTTACCAGTCTCTAACACCTGGCACATAGTTGATAGAAAGTGTCGAAATACATCTCCTCATGTATAAATAAATTAGAAAATAAACTGTAGATCTCTTCTAATAAACAAATGGATGTGATGCCCACGTGGAAAGTCCATGCCCAGAGTCTGACGGATCTTCGTGGTTTATGTCTCAGTGCTGAGCAAAGAGCAGCTCTGTCACAGCTGCCCCTTCAACACACCCTTCATCCAGAGCTGTTCAGTTCAAATGCACCACAATCTCACAGTGCCTTTTCCAGAAATACACATTACATTGAGTGAGTATATCAATTTTCAAGTGAATTCCTATTACAGAGGCATTGAAATATTTAAAAAATGTTTATCTAACAATTAAGGACATGGAATAATGACCACATTTTAGGAGGAATCATAAAGAGTAGAAATACAACTGTTGGGGACCACTTTGTGTGGTATCAGAGACTGTAGCCCCGAGCAAGCAAGGCCTTGAAAGAGGCCTGTGAGTCTGGACTAGAATGTCAGGAATGTTGGAGGCAAAAGAACACACTGTACCCCTTGAGGCTTGCTCTGCTCTGTATGGCCCTGTTGCCATGGATCAGATATCTAAGTCCAAAAGCAGAAGGAGTGAACTGCTCATCTCATGAACCACACACCTTAACAACCATCTGGTGTCAGCATGTCTAACAGAGCCTGACCTGAGGCAGATCTCTGTGTTCCTTCCATTGTTATCTATAGATAATGTCTGTTTACTGTAATTATGGCCTGTAGACATTGATTAATGAGCTTTGCACACACACTGTATACCCCTGTGCATACCGATCCCAATAAAAGCCATTTCAGAGAAAGGCTCAGGGCATTCTCCATTAGAGGGAATCTCCACCCCCTCTCCTGTCAGAACAAGAGATTGTGTCTGGGACAACTCATTCTCATCTGAGGCCAGGAATGCTCCATGGGACAGGGCTTCCCACATATAACCAAAGTTTGGAGCAGGGTGAGAAGTAGTACAAAGTAGAACTGAGATGATTTCTCATGTTCTACACTGAGAAAAGAACTGTGACAAGTCATGGACCTTTGTGACACAGGTGATAGTGAAGAGCATATCACTTTGATGGTTGTGCTATGAAATCTTTCTCCATCCTCATGGTCCTCATTTACTCATTTACTCACTTCATGGAACTTTCATTAAATATACTTGCAGACAGTAGACGGAGATTTGGCACAGCCAATGAGAACCCTGCAAACTTACATTCACTTCTGTCTTGCCCTCCCACTCCTTTTTTCCCAAGACATTACCACCACAGTGATAATTCAGATGAGCATAAATGAAACTAGGATTTCTACCTCAGTTCAAAAGTGGCCCTTTATATCTGGAGGAAGAAATTGGTTTGTTCGTAATTTGAAACCAAACATGCATGTAAACTTTTAGAAAGCTTAACATTTTTTTATGGGCTTATGGAAGTGTCTGAATTTAGTATGGTGTAAACATTTGTTTATTATTTTTTGACATGTTAAAATATTTATTTCAAAGACCCCCACAAGTAGGCAACTGAATCAAATATCCAGTGCTGGCCATTTCATTGTGCGTCCAAGAAATGTGGGCTTCCATGGCCTGTAGGTTAAATGCCAGAGGTGATCAGTAGATAATACAAATAAATTAAGAACATTACAAGCATTTGCCATTTCAATCAATAAATTTGGAAAACTCATATGGAGGAATAATGATTTGGGACAGGATAGCTTGAAAAGCATACAAGCGAAAAGGACAAGGAAGAGACATAAAAATGCACAAAAGTTAAAAACTTCTTTGTAGAGTAAAAGGAGGTTATTAAATTAGAGGTAGGAAATCTGTCACCAGACATAGGCTTTAATGGCATCTAGACCTACTCTCAAACATGGATATGTAGAATTTTTACATAGATTGGCACAGAAAAAGAAGTTGTGTGTGCATCAGTGGTTGGTTTCTCCACAGTTTACCTTCTCCCTGATCCTGACCACCATTTCTCTCCACATAACAAGCCTCCTCACTTTTCCTTGAGGAAAAGTCCTAAAGTATCCTGTGCCAATGAAAACTGAACAATCCAGATGGATGAAGCAAAGTTTAACAAGTGTGGGCCTGTCTTTGGTTTGACATGTGCTGAGAGGATGCATGCAGTTTTGGGTGGTTGCCAGCCATAAGACTGAGGACCACTAAGTCACCTGCCCAAACAGGTGTGGTACCACCAGATGCTCACTAGCAGGCTGCAAGACTGAAGGCTGGATCTGGCTTCCCTGGAACCTGAAGCTGCTCTCCTCTCTTCATGTCACGACCCTCCAGGGTTCTCTGCTGTCATGCTGCATGCCCACTTCCTCCATGCAGCCGGCACCTTCTTCAATTCTTTTTTCCATGCATTATTATGGAGACTCTTTTCTATTGTTCTAATTTCTTTTGCCACAAAAACTAAGCTCTGACTCATAAAATATTTTGCCTTTACCTGCTTTTGTTTCTGAAATACACTTAAAGAGACAACTTTGAAGAATACAGGCTGACAATGATTCTTTCTCTCTGCATACCCACACGATCATCCGACATCACTATGCATCTGTGATTGACAAAGAGAAGGATTTTGGGTAAGGATTGCGGAAACAAAAACAATACATTTATATCAATAATTATCTCATATACAATAAATCAATAAATAAACTGTCTATTGCATGAAATAAAAAACCGAAGGTTGCCCCGGATGATATGGCTCAGTGGATTGAGTGCTGGCCTGAAAAACAAAGGTTTGCCAGTTTGATCCACAGTCAGGGCACATGCCTCGGTTGCAGGCCAGGTCCCCAGTAGGGGGCGCTTGAGAGGCAACCACACATTGATCTTCCTCTTCCTCTCTGTATCTCTCCCTTTCCCTCTCTCTCAAAATAAAATAAAATAACATTTTAAAAAACACTGAAGACTTTCTGTGAGTTACAAGTCTTTGGGTGTTTTTTCTTCATTTTTAAGAGTTACATAGAGCAGTGCTCGCTTCAGCAGCACATATACTGAAAATGGAACAATACAGATAAGATTAGCATGGCCCCTGTGCAAGGATGACACACAAATTCGTGAAACGTTCCACATTTTTGAATGAAGAGGGAGTAAGTGGAATGCAAGACAATGTAAAATGTAATAATATCCATATAACAGGGATACTGGAAGGAGAAGAAGAAGAGCAAGGGATATAAAACCTATTTGAAAAAGTAAAGATGGAAAACTTCCCTAATTTGATGAAAGAAAAAGTCACACAAATTCAGGAAACACAGTGAGTCCCAATCAAGAGGAACCCAAAGAGGCCCACCTCAAGACACATCATCATTAAAGTGGCAAAATTTCAAGACAAAGAGAGAATCTTAAAGGCAGTGAGGGAGAAAAGGAAGTAACATACAAGAGAGCCCCAATAAGGCTAGCAGCTGACTTCTCAATAGAAATGCTCCAAGCCAGAAGAGAATGGCAACAAATATTCCAAGTAATGAGAACCAGAGGTCTGCAACCAAGGCTACTTTACCCAGCAAGGCTCTCAATCAAGATAGAAGGCCAAATAAGAAGCTTCCCAGACAAAAGAAGTCTAAAAGAATACACCTCCACCAAACCAGTTCTGCAAGAGATTCTAAAGGGACTGCTTTAAGTAAAGGAAGGAAAAGAGAGAGAGAAACACAGATACATAAATGACAATGAATAAGTACCTATCAATAATAACCTTAAAGTAAATGGATTAAATGCCCCAATAAAGACATAGAATAGCTGAATGGATAAGAAAGCACGACCCACACATATGCTGCCTACAAGAGACCCACCTCAGGATAAAAGACCCACACAGTCTGAAAGTGAAGGGCTGGAAACAAATTTTCCAAGCAAATGGACAGGAAAAAAAGGCCAGGGTAGCAATACTCATATCAGACAAAACAGATTTCAAAAAAAGGGCCATAAAGAGAGACTCAGAAGGTCACTTCATAATACTCAAGGAAAGAATCCACCAAGAAGACATAAACATTGTAAATATATATGCACCCAACATAGGAGCACCCAAATACATAAGGAAAATCTTAGAGGACTTCAAGAAAGATATTGACAGCAACACAATTATAGTGGGGGATTTTAACACCCACTGTCAAAAATGGACAGATCTTCCAAACAAAATATCAACAGATATTGTGGCATTGAACACAATGGCCCTAGATGAAATGGACTTAACTGATATATACAGAACCCTCCATCCCAAAGAAGCTAAATACACATTCTTTTCAAATGCACATGGAACATTTTCAAAGATAGACCACATGATAGGACACAAAACAAGCCTCAACAAATTCAAAAAAATTGAAATCATACCAAGCATTTTCTCGGATTACAAGGGACTGAAACTAGAAACCAACCCCAAGGAAAAAAACCCCAAAACACTCAAAATCATGAAGATTAAATAGCATGCTATTAAACAATGAATGGGTCAAGAATGAAATTAGGGAATAAATAAAAAAGTTTCTTGAAACAAATGAAAATGAACTCACAATAACCCAAAACTTATGGGACACAGCGAAGCAGTCCTGAGAGGGAAGTTCATAGCGATACAAGCCTAGCTAAAAAAGATAGAAATATTTCAAACAAACAACCTAACCCTATGTCTACAAGAACTCGAGGAACAACAATAAGGACAGCCCAGAGCAAGTAGAAGGAAGGAAATAACCAAGATCAGAGCAGAACTAAATGACATAGAGACTAAAAGCACAATTCTAAGGATCAATGAATCCAGGAGCTGGTTCTTTAAAAAGATAAACAAAACTGACAAGCCTTTAATCAGACTCATCAAGAAAAAAAGAGAGAAGACCCAAATAAACACAATCAGAAATGAAAGAGGAGAGATTACAACTTTTACCACAGAAATACAAAGAATTGTAAGAAATTACTACAAAGAACTGTACGCCAAGAAATTTGAAAACCTAGGTGAAATGGACAAATTTCTAGAAAAATATAATCTTCCAAAACTCACTGAAGAAGCAGAAAGCCTGAAGAGATCAATAACAGCAAATGAAATTGAAGCAGTAATCAAAAAACTCCCAACACACAAAAGCCCTGGACCAGATGGTTTCACAGGAGAATTCTACAGAGCATTTAAGGAAGAGCTAACCCCTACCCTTCACAGACTATTCCAAAAAATCCAAAAAGATGGAAGCCTCCCAAACTCTTTTTATGAGACCAGCATCATCCTAATCCCAAAACAAGACAAAGACACAACAAAGAAAGAAAACTTCAGGCCAATATCACTGATGAACATAAACACTAAAATCCTCAACAAATATTGGCAAACCGCATCCAACTGTACATTAAAAAGATCATACACTATGACCAAGTGGGATTCATCCCAGGGATGCAAGAATGGTTCAATATTCGCAAATCAGTAAATGTAATACATCACATAAACAAAAGCAAAGACAAAAATCACATGATCATATCAATAGATGTGGAAAAAACTTTTGATAAGGTACAGCACCTGTTTATGATAAAAACACTCAGCAAAGTGGGAATAGAGGGAGCATTCCTCAACATAATAAAGGCCATATATGAGAGACCTACAGCCAACATCATCATACTCAATGGGCAAAAACTAAAACCTTTTCCACTAAGATCAGGAACAAGACAAGGTTGTCTACTTTCACCACTTCTATTCAATATAGTATTGGAAGTTTTAGCCACAGTGATCAGACAAGAAAAGGAAATAAAAGGCATTCAAATCGAAAAGGAGGAAACAAAACTGTTTGCAGATGACATGAGAGTGTACATAGAAAATCCGTAGACTCTGCCAAAAAACTGCTTGACCTAATAAATGAATTTGGTAAAACAGCAGTATACAAAGTCAATATTCAGAAATCAAAGGCATTTTTCTATACCAACAATGAAACAGAAGAAGCAGAAATCAAGAAAAAATCCCATTCGACATAGCAAAAAGAAAAATAAAATACCTAGGAATAAACCTAACCAAAGAAGTAAAAGACCTGTATTCAGAAAACTATAGAAATCAAGGAAGACACAAACAAATGGAAACATATACCATGTTCATGGATTAGAAGAATTAACATCATCAAAATGTCCATACTACCCAAAGCAATTTACACATTCAATGCAATACCTATTAAAGTACCAATGGCTTATTTCACAGACATAGAACAAACACTTCAAAAATTTATATGGAACCATAAATGATCCTGAATAGCTGCTGCAATTTTTAGAAATAAGAGTCAAGTAGGAGGGATCACAATACCTGATACTAAACTGTATTACAAGGCCACTGTAATCAAAACAGCCTGGTACTGGCATAAAAACTGGC